>BCKQ01000005.1:328731-493992 GCA_001600695.1 Ascoidea asiatica | reverse complement strand
ATTATTATTATTATTATTATTATTATTATTATTATTATTATTATTATTATTATTATTATTATTATTATTGTTATTATTATTATTATTATTATTATTAGTGTTATTATTGTTATTACCATTATTTCTGCTTCTATTAGAATTCCCATTAGAATTTAAAGGGGGGATTGAAAAAGTTGAGAGTTGAGATTGAAATTTTCTTGAAGGAGCTTGATCAAGACTAGAACTGAATAAGTTAATACTTTTATTTCCTCCATATATATCACTGTGTTCTTTGATCATATGTGCTTTCAAATCAATATCATTACCAAATGCAATGAATTTGTCTTGAACACAGCTTGGAACAGTGCATACATAATGATCCTTACAAAAATGTGAATATAGATTTTCATAGTCTTTGAAATATTGATTTTCTGTTACACCAATTTGTTCGCAGATATGGCACTTTTCATGTTTATCTCTTAAATGAACTTTCAACTCATCTTCTGAGTAAAATTTGAATCCAGAGCAGAATTTACAAGTTGGATGCCCTGTAAACCCCTGTTGATCTCCCTCTCTTTGGTGTTTTTTAAGTTTACCTGAATTATAATAAAATAATTCAGATGTGAAAGCCTTTTTAAACTTAGCGCATATTATACAATATTGCTTTTCATGGGAATCTTTAAGATGATTATTCAACTTGAATATATCAGGAAATTCTAGTTCACAATCTTTAAACGGACATATATGTTTGAGCAAATTCAAAGTTTTATTATAAGATTCCTCAGAATAAAATCGAATTCCAAATTCTTGATTAATAGCAATAGGAGTGGAAGAATTGTAATTGTCATAATTTGCCGTCAATTCATCAGTAAAAATAACATCCTTGATCTCGCTTCTGCAAACGACACATATATCTTTTTTATATAATGCTCTTTGTCTTAAAGCACATACATGACATGTTCTATGGTTACAAGGTGTTAAAGCTGAAAAAATAATCTTTTCAGCACAAATCACACACAATTCTGAGTCATCTAATTCTTCTGTAGATTCCTTAGGGTACCGTGAGATTGAAGAGACTTTTTTTCCATTCTGCTTCATACTTTTTTGTTTGCTTGAATAATTACGTTTTTTACCACCTTGATTTTGTAAAGGTTTTTCAGCTTCTTGTGATACCATTACTACTGAGATCTAAAATTTTAATAAATGAAAGAATGATATATATATACATATATGGAATGAGAAAATCTGTAGAATTTTAACGGTACTGATGTGCTGATTGAAAGTATGTTTTGTAAATAAACTCTTAATATTACGAAGATAATATTGATAATGATAATGATAATTTTAATAAGAGTAACGTTACTAAAAACATAGTTAATATAGATAGTGCAAGATTACAGATCATTTCCCTTTATAATAGGCAACTTTTAAAATTTTTCAGCGGACACTTCTGTCCGTTCAAGGAATCTCAATCGCCCTACTTAAATCACGCAGGTTTGATACAGCTTTTCATGAATAAATATCGAACATAGCATAACTATGTATTTGTTACAAATCTGCGCATTATTTATCATGTAAATGAGAATTAACAATATAATTATAGTTATAGAAAAATAAAAGGTCTAGGATTTTTTAAAAGGAGAAAAATGGAAATGAATAACAAAAATATGAGAAAATATAATAACATAGAATAAAACATTGCTAGGAGTAATAATACAAAATGAAATTTAAGCAAATAAAAAAACCCTTAACTTCCATAATTAACAATTGAAAATAACTTTAGTGCCTTGAAACAGTTTTCATCAAAGTTTCTGCAACGTTGACACCCGGAATATCTAAAGACGCCCTAGTTCTTGAAACTGTGGGAGAGAGCTCATTACTTTGTATCATAGATAATCTAGTTCTATCAAGAGAAGATCTAGCTCTAGTTTGAGTGAAATTTCTCTCTGAATGATTATTAAAAGCGTCAAAGTTATCAAATTGCTGAAGTGGGATCTCTGCAGTCTTTATAGTATTGTTGTCACTATTAGATGAAGAGGTAAGACGACTATTATCTGTTTTTTCAAAGTTTTCGGGAGATTTCCTCTTTGATTTTGAGAAGTGCCTTGATAAGAAAGATCCACGTTTGGTTGTAGAACTCCATGGAGAGGATGATGATGCAGTTTTTTGATTTTCAGAAAGATGTTCTGTGGAGTACTTACTTATTTTGATTCTCGATGGATCAGTAGGATCATAATCTACAGGATATTGAGAAAAATCTCCTCTTGCAGCACACTCTCTTATTATATCAATATCTTTGGGTCTAAACATTTTTTGAAAACAATCATATGCAAATCTTGGTAGTAAACATGTCAAAATACCAACAAAAATGCAAGCCCAGAAAGAGACAGACCCATAAACTTGAACCGCACTTTTATAAAACGGACCAGAGGTCAAACCAGAAGACCAAACACCAGTCCAACCAAAAACAACAAGGATTGACAATGAGTTGACTAAAAGAGATATCCAATCCCATCTATATTGATGTGATAGTATGTATAAATTACATGCAGTAACTGCAATAGTTGTAACATATACTCCCATCAAATAACGATGTATTAATGATAATCCATTTCCAGTAACAAAGCCAGTTGGATAATATAATAAATAAGGGAAAAAATAACAAATTATCGACTGATAAAGAGCATCTCCCATATACCACCAAAATTTTTCTTGAGTCCATTCACTTCTTAATATTCCAGTAGTATAAAGCTGAGGAACCAACAAAGAAATAACATCAGGAACATCTTGATCAAATATACCCATCAATATAACAGGTAGTGAAGTAAATGCAAGATTGTAAAACATTAAATAAGTATACTCAAATAAGTATGAACCATCAAAATTATTGTAAATACCATACCAAAATAATGCTATAGTAAAGATAACATTTTTATAAAAAAAACTAGGAATCATCTCTGCTAATCGCTTGTACGACCATCGTCCGTGAACTAGTATTAATCTTGTTAGGTATCTGAATTGACCAATAGCATAATCAGAAGACATTACAGCTTGTCGACCTTCTTCACCCGCAATTCCAACACCTACATTTGCAGCTTGAATCATTGCAACATCATTGGACCCATCACCAATTGCTAAAGTCATAACGTCTAAAGTTTCTTTAACCATTCTAACAACGGATGCTTTTTGAGCAGGTGAAACCCGGCAACATAAAACTGCACTGCACTGTTTGCAAAGTAAAAGAAATTTCATTTGTAAATCACCTTTCAAAGCAATTTTTAGTGCTTCACCATCTATCACAAGACCAAAATTTCCAGAAGGAGGGTTATGATCCGATTTTGCATATTCTAAATCGTCATAGTTTCCTTCCATTTCAAATTTTTCTTTTAAATACTTAATAATTAAGTTTTTGACAATTTTTTTTGGATTTGTTTCAGAAGCTAATTGCTCAGCATCATCACCAGAAGTTTTTATGACCAAAAGATCCATATCTCCGTTCAACAAATTACAAGAGAATCCAATATTTATTGCAGTTTCAACTTTATCTCCGGTTAACACCCATAATTTTATTCCAGCTTGACCTAAAATGGCAATGGCATCTGGCACACCATCTTGTAAACGATCTTCAATGGCTGTACCTCCAAGAAGAGTAAGCTCCTGTTCTATAGAGTCAGCTACTTCTTCCATCTTTTCTTCTCTTCTAACTAAGGCTGTAGTAGCAACTTCATGTTTTTTATTCCATTTGGAATATTCATCCCAAGTCATTTCTTTCTGAGCAATACACAAAGTTCTTAATCCTTCAGTGGCAAATTGCTCTAGATGCAAAGCTGTTTTTTCAAGTAATTCTTGATCTGCATCTTTTCTTAATCTAGAATAAATAATTGAATCAGCTCCCTTACATAGCAAAAGGGCTTTAGGCTCTTCGCCTTTTTTCATAGGGGGGATTTTTATTATTGCACTCATTCTTTTTCTAGTGGAATTGAACTCCAATGTATTCAAAACTTGAAATTCTTTTTGGATTCCTTGTACTTCAACAATAACACCTTTTTTTGTTCTGCCGATGAAAGCAAACCCCATATCTCTTGCAGTTCCAACTAAAGCACTTTCATCTGGTGATTGAGCTTTCAAAAGTAATTTCTCCGGATTGTTCTTTTCAGGTTCTACTAAAACTGAGTGACATAGAGCCAAAGCAAGCATAAAATGTTCATTACATTCTTTTTGATATTCTCCACCAACTCCCTTCAAGTCATTCACAAATTCCTTAGAGACAAATGTCACATCATTGGGATCAAGTTGAGGATTTGGTGAAATATTGAGTAAATCTCTTATCATCACTTCTTTATCTTTTCTTATAGCTTCTCTTTCAATCAGTCCTTCTTCTTCGACATCAATACCTTGACGCTTTCTCAATCCAGCAAGAGCTTCGGTGTATGCTCTACCATAAGATATTCCATTTATGGAACATTTTTTGAATTCCATGACATTTTGAGTCAAAGTCCCAGTTTTATCACTAAATATATATTCAATCTGCCCAAGATCATCAGAAATATTCCAACTTTTCGGAGTACAAGGATAATCAAGATTTTCATAATATATTTGAACATCTGAGTAAATAAAATAGGCTTGGGCGGTTTTGATAATTTCAATGGAAATATAAAGAGATATAGGAACCAAAGACTGATATAAAATCATGGCAACAAAAAATGATACTATACCATTCAAAGTAGGAGTTGATGCAATTGATCCAAATTCATAATAAGTCCTTGATGTATCATTATTTCCATAATAAATTCCATTTACCAATCCAGAAATAAAACAAATCAAAAATAATAAAGCAAAATTCATTATAACTGAAAAGTTTAATTCTGATGATATTCTAGACTTTTTAGAAGGGGTTATACCAGCGTTAAGCATGATTTTAGTATCATCGCCGGTAAAAAGAACTAATCCAATAGCCCATTTTGTATTTCTTAGCATACAACCTCTTAATAAAAGATGATTTATATTAATCGATTCAGAGGCGGTATCATCTTGATCATTTGCATATTTGCATACTCCCTGATAAGAATACAAATTAGCATGTGGTCCTTCACTTTCTATCCAAAACTTTGATTGCTCACAATCTGATGCATGACGAAGAGAAGAGGAACATTTCAAAGCTTGACGAACTTTCAAGTTTGTTTCACCATCAAGATTCTTTGTTTCAACATAACAAGCCCCATCCGAATCAGAAGTTGACAAGATAACAACATCAGCAGGAATTTCATCATTATTGTGTATTCTTACAATATCACCAACTTTAACATTCTTCCAAAAACTTTTAACAAATCGAGTATTTCCTGTTGTTGGTAAAAATTTGTTTAGTAGTGAATTCGTTGGTTTATTAGTGACTTCACGAACATTTTCTTTCCCACTTCGAAATGGATTAGTCTCATTTTCTTGATTTTCATTATTATTTTGAAGATCTAGGCTTTCTCGAGTATTTAAGCTTATGCTATCTCTTCCACTAAATCGTGTTTCAAAACTTTCAAAGGATGTTCTTTCGGGAACGTTATTTGCTTTGTTATACTTCGATATAACTTTGGTTTCTCTACCTTTTTTAGTTAAGTTTTGTTTGATAAATTTAATGATTAATTTAAGTAATCTTGTATTTGCTTTTTTAAATCTTCTCCATAAAGATATATTATCAGTAGTAACATTTTGATTATCTATTCCTGTTAAGATATGTGTTGAAGTATTATTAAGTTCAAGATCTAATATTGTTCTTCTTGAGTCTTCTATTGCATCTTTAATTCCAGTTATACATACAATTACAATTAAAGGTACAGCACCAAGTACAGGATTTGAAACTCCAAAAATACTGAAAAAACTTAAAATAATCATTGTTAAAAAATAAATATTTGCAACATTACCAAATTGAAATAATAGATTTTTTGGAATGAATGATAAAGGAGTATATTTTGTAGTTCTGATTTTATTTCTGGGATATTGTAAAATTGGTTCATTTTGATCATTTTTAAATTCATCAGGTAAAGGCAAATTAAAAAAAATAGATCTCTTTTCATGAGCTCTATTAGTTAGTTTATCTTCATCTTCATCTTCTTCTTCTTCAGGATTTTGATTTGGAGTTGGAATTGGATTTTTATTTGATTTTAAATTTTTCAAATCAGCAGGAAATTCAGGTAAATTATTTTTTAAAGATCTTCTTGTTTTACTATTATGATGCCAATTTTTTAAAGTTTTATTTCTATTTACATATTTTGGTTGACCAGATTTAAATCTTTGAGTACCCCATCTATTTCTTTGCATTATTGTTTCATTTCTATTAACTTTTGAAGATTTATTATGATGATGATTGATTTTATTTTTTTCATTTTCATTTTCATTTTCATTAAGTTTGAAATGAATATCATTTGAAGAATTTGAGTTATTAAAATGTAAAGAAGATTGGGAAGTACTTGCACTACTATTAATTTTATTTTTATTATCAAAAGGAGATAAAGAATCAATATTTTTATTTAAATTTGATAGTTGAACTTTACTATCAGTTCTATTATGTTTTGAAAACTGTTTGATCTCAGAATCATTATTATTGGAGTTGAAATTTGAATTTACTTGAGATTCATAATCATGATTTAGATGATTTGGGAAAATCTCATTTTCTCTATTATCATCATTGGAATTATCATAATTATTATTTGTATTTATATGGGGTATTATATCATTCAGATTATTGTTTTGATTATTACTTTGATTGGAGTTCTGATTATAGTTAAAATCCATTATTTATATTGAAAACAGTAAATCAATTTTTTTAGAGAACAAAACAAACTATTGAATAAAGAAAAAAAAAATTTAGTAAAGAATAAATTATCAACTTTTTATAAAAAAATAGGTAAAATAAATAAAATATGACTAAAGTTAAATGAAATTTGATATAATATGACTTTAATTTTATTTTTTTAAGAATTATGTATCAATATAAAAAAAATAAGCGCTGAAAAAATTAATAGAAAATTAAAAATTTTAAGAAAGGAATTTTCAAATTTGAACAATTTGTATTGCGTGTGATAGAAACAAATTTGAATAGTTAATATTTTCTTGAATTTATATATATAACTGATTTAAATATATGTTTGAGCATGGATATTGAAAAAATAAAGTTGTTGAAATTATTTTGAAATTATACCTTTTTTGTAGAAAGAAATATTTAATTCATTTGATAAACAAAAAAAAATCTAGAGCTGTTGTTTTTATAATATATTGTATATTTTCAAAATTATAATTTATAATTGAAACCAAATTTTTATCTAAAGGAACGAATTGAGAATTCTCATAAAGTTTTTATTTCTAAAAGGAGATTTTATAAGTTTTATTATTATAAGAAATATATTAAAAAAATGATGAATATGAAATTATAGATATAAAATGATATAATAAATAGTATAAATAGATAGATAGATAGATATATAAATTTTGAATTGTAGTTGTGATAAATTTTTTGAAGTAAAAATTGAAATATGCTATCTGTTGTTCAAATTGAAAAAAGCTTGGAATTAAATAATTAGCCTTGGTTAATGTTGATAAAAGAAAATAATAGAGAATAATACGAAGACAGGAATAATGGCTTTTAACAACAAATAATGTTATTTATTACTTGATGATTTTGACTTTGATATTTTTGAGTAATGATTACTTTTATTATATTATAAAATAGGAATAAAATGAATGGGATAATAATATTAAGAGATTGAAAGATTGAAAGATTAAAAAATTGAAGGTTTATCAAAAGCTCTTAAAGCCTTTAAGTAAAGAGCTTGTATGTTATGGAGGTGGATTGAAAACCAATGTAAAAAATGCGTACTGGAAGCAAGGTCGGTAACGTTAAGGTGAGAGGTGAAAAAGAGGTGAGAAGGTTACCGGCAAAATGATTAACGTTACTGCGGTGCGGTTCTATTTCAATATGGAAAGGAAGCTGGAAATATGTTTGTTTTTTTTGTTTATTCGAACGATTTTGAATTCAATATTAATAAATTTTTCACTACAGTAGTGTAATTTTTGAAGTATTGAAATCTTTAATTAGCTATTTAGTAATTTAGTGATCTAATAATTCTTTTTTTTAGCAGAAAATATACTAAAAAATATGGATATTTTCATTGTTGTTGTTTTATTGTAAAAGACATACATGTTGATTGGTATCTAATTTTCAAATGTTTTTTCACTTCTATTTTTCAATTTTCATTCCTGGCGAGTTCCTCCTCATTCTTCATCTTTGATTTGATTTTCTTGGTTTTTTTCCATGGAACATTACGTAAGCATAAATAAATTCAATAGTATAAATGGAGTTGATGCTATGGCAATAACGGATCAAGCGGTGAGTCCGTAATTGTAAGACTTACACAATACCGATTTGTATTAGAAATGCCATAAAAGCCAAGCGAACAACTGTTAACAACAGCATAACCTCCTTGTAACAAATGTTGGCAAACTTCAAGTTTCTAATGAGTCACGGGATCGGAAACAAATATATCCGTGTTTCCGTTCCGGCAGGCTAAAATTTATACTGACAAATTTACATAGAAAACTTTTTCTGATAAGATTGTCTTCTTTCCTGAAATGAAAGTTTAAGTGAGATTCAAAGCTTTCTACAAACGGAGGTCTAGAGAGTTTTTCTCACGGTACCCATTGTTGATTTTGATGACCCGATTTATTTTGTAATTCCCAAGGTGGTATAAATGTGGTCGGATTAACAAAATGGTCGGAATTGATCTATAAAGCTAATTTTCAAAATTAACAAAAATATTTCATTTTCGCGTTTGTGTTTTAATGATTATTATTATTAGGGCTTTCTCCTCCGTTCAGAAGAGTTTACATTGTGTACAGTGCACCTTACTTGAAAATAAAAGTTTCACAGTATTTGAAAATCTGAGCTGAATAAATGCTGGCTTAATTTGTTTAATTAATTAATACCTTTAATTAATACCTTTAATCAACCCCAAAATTCACAAAAACACAAAAACTTTTGAGTATATTCATAACATTGTGATAAATATTGATATAAACTGTATATCTTATATACTCTATTCATAGTAGTATATGTTTTTTAATTCAATTGTAATATTCAATCATTTTGGTACTGAAAAATAATAATGAAATTGCCATTCTTATTTGCTTACTATTTATGAAAATAAAAAACATTGTTATAAAATAAATTCATACCATTCTAATTCTTTTTATCTCTGGGTTCTATAAAAACTAATTTCAATCAAGTGTTTTACAAGCTTCTAAATTTCACTTCTCCCAGAGAATTATTCGCTGCATATTCCATCTGTTTGCTGTATAAAGATGTAAGAAGGCATTAATTCTACCGCGTTTTTTTTCATAAAATTTTAAACTAATCCTTCCATAAAAACAAAAATATGGTTATCCCAGTTACACAACACTCAAAATGCCAGCATCCAGCATTTTGAAATTGTACATGCGCATAAAAAGATATTTATATGCAAATGGTGCTAGTAGATCCTGGCTAAAAACTACTAATACCACCTAACAGCTATTATCTTTTTGCATAGACATATTTGCAATTTAATTGATCATCCCAGATTTACAAATGGATAATGAAAAAATCTATAATTTTAATGAATTTCAACGCACTTCACATGGCTTTTATTGAATTTCCTCATCTTTACTAAAACCTCTAGGCCTATTAAGACCCAAGTGTCTATTTTAATAACGACGCGTAATCCAGGAATCAATGAGTTTGAGAATGAGAAAATAAATTGGAAGCAAGAAAATAGAATCAAAAATTAGAACTTGATCCGGTACAAAACCTTTATGACCGTGTCTTTGTTTTCGTAATATTTCAACCATGCCAGTAAAAAAACTGATTTAATTTTCTTTTGTCTGTTCCACAAACAAAGCATCGTTTAAGGCAAGTCATCTCTTCCTTCGGGTTAGCCCGAGAGATGTAATATACTAATAATGTCTACTCTTTTTCAGATACCCATTTCATGTTGCTGTTTCAAATACTAAGCAAATAATTGTTATTAATGTTACAAAAATTGTCTCAAGAAGATTTTTACAGTACTAGTACTACTGTTATTGAAAGTGATTAAAACTTTGTAGTGATGGTAGCTATAGCTGGATTTGAAGCTGAATTTCCATTCCAAGATACAACGAAGAAACGCATATATTCAATCGAATGTGCCTTCAACAGAAGGCTTTCTGCAGCTGCTGGCACCTCATTGGATAAAAATAAAAAAAATATTCATGAATATATATGAATATTTAGGAATATTTATGAATATTTAGGAATATTTAGAAATATTTTCGAGTTTTTATAAACTTTTTTTACACTTTTCATAAACTTTCTATTAACTTTTAATAAATTTCTATACACTTTTTATCAATTTCAACATGCCCACTGTTTTTTTCAACATTGTTGAATTCTCACTCCTTTTAAAATCTAATTCAATTCACAATCATACATGTGTATTCCATTTATAATTATAATTATATCACCAATAATGCTTAAGAATGCTGGAGTGAATTCGGAATATTCTTAACTGTTTGATTCTGAATTACTTCAGCTAAATCCAAGTGGGTCAAAAAGAAAATGAGCAAATCCTACTTTTTTAACGTGATTTTAATTCTCATTTATTTCAACCAGTTTTATGTAAATATCAAAACATTCAAATACTGTATCTAAATAAATAAACACTTCACATACTGTATATATATATATATATATGTATCTTCCAAATTGCTTTATAAAATCATCTTAACTTTTCTTCATTTTTGAGTTCAAAATTTTCTTTCACTTAATAATTAATAATCTATATTCAATATTTAATATTTAATACTAAATATTCAATAAAAAATTTCAAGAATAATACTTTCTTTTACTATTATTTATCAAAATAATTATAAAACACTACTTAAAAATAGTCAAAATGGTAAATTCAAACAAACTGTATGTTCTTTATCAAAGAATTATTCCTTAACATCGACAAATTAATCTAAAAAAAATTTTAACTAACTTTAATAATTCCTTACTTTTTTAGAAAAACTTTTCAATCTGATATAAATGTTTCAACATATAATTTACCAAAAGTAAAAGTGAAATCAAAAGAATCTCTTGAAAGACAATCAAGTTTAAATATGAATTCTTCTTCAAAATCTGTTTGGAGACTAAAAAATAATAAAGACAGACAAAGAGAAAAATTATTAAATAATTCTATAAATTCTCAAAATGATAAAATTATCAATAAAATTAATAAAAAAAATTCAAATAAACTATTATATAAACCTAATGATAAAAATAATAATGATAATAATAATAATAATAACAATATCAATGAAACTAATAATTTTGATTTTTGTTTTCAATTAACTAATCAAAAAATTGAATTGTATAATAATTCAATTAAATCTTCGAAAAAGTACTTAAAAAACTCAAAATCTTTATCAAATATCAATTCAAATACAAACACAAATTCAAATTCCAATATTGATTCTAAATCTAGTTCAAATACAAGCTCAAATATAAGCTCAAATTCAAATTCAGGTTCTAACTCAAGTTCAAGTAAAAGCTCTCAAAATATCTTTAAAAATCATTCAACTGAATATATTTTTGTTGATCATTCATTACCTGAATTACCTTCTCCAACTCCATTAAGATTGAAATCTCCAGCGAAATTAAAATCTCTGAAAAATTTAAAGTGTGAAACTGATAATAAAGAGATGAACATTAATATCAACAATAATAATAACTCTTTTTTCAAATTTAAAAATTATTCATTCAATTCTTCCAATAATAAAATTAATCAATTACCTTCTAAAGATATGAAAGAGAGCATTAAAAAAGAAATTGCCAAAAAAGAAAGGTCTCTTTCACCGGATAAAAATTCCAGTAAAGAAAAACAAAATTTAAACTCAAAAATAACTAATAAAAATAAAAGTAAGAGTAAATTTGAAAATAAAACGGCAAATCAAAGTAAATATTCTAGCCCTGATAATAATAAACTTTTATTGAAAAGTTCTAAAAGGACGATTAATAAGAATAATAAGATCAAAAATATAAAAAAGAAAACTGATTCACATACAAATTCTTCAAATGTTTTAGTAGATATTGATACTAATATTCTTGATAATGACCTAAATAAAGATTTATATGAAAATTTTCAGAAAGAAAACAAACCAAAAAAAAATTCTAATTCTAATTCAAATTTAGTTTCTCTTTCTAAATCAATGTCAATCTCTTTTACAGAAGATGGAAAAGCAATATTAAGTAATGATAATGAAACAAACAATTACAAAAATAATTTAACATCAAATAACAATAAAAGACTAAAAACTTCAAACCCTAAGAATTTATCTATTAATACTAAACTGAGATCATCATCAATATCATATTCAGCAAATTCAAACACAAAAACATTTAAAAATAAAACAAATTCATACTCACATTTAAAATTAAAAAACAAACTGAAATCAAATTCATCTCTTGGAGGACATTCTAAATCTTTATCTAGTATAGATTTACTTTCTACTATATCTTCTTCTATAACACCATCCGTAACACCTGCTATTACACCGATTAATTTAAAATATTTCAATTCAGAAAATATTTTTAATGATAATAATATTTCCAAAGTTTCAAATTCAAGTTTAGTTGATCTAAATACTAAAACCGAAAATCTAAATTTAAATTTAGCAAACAATAATTCTCAATTTTTTTTCACACCAATTAGAGCAAACTTTAATGAAGAAACAGTTTCTTCATCATTTAATTCAAATTTAGGTTCAGTTTCAACAATTTCTACTGATTTTGCAGATAATTTAGAAACTCCATTTAAAATAGTTCCTGATTTTAATTTTAATCAAAATTTATCTCAAACTAATCAGCATAATCAAAATTCTCAATATTCACAATACTTAATTCCGACCTCAATTGATTTTCCTGATTCGAGTGATTCCAATAATTATAATAATTTGAATAATCAAAATCTCAATATTGTCAATAACATTAATAATATCAGTAGTAATAACAATAATAATAATAATAATTTAATGACTGCAACATTTGAAGAACCAAATTCTAATATATTTACTCCAGTCAATAGTCAATATCAACAACATCTTTTGTTCAGTGAAAATATGCTAATTAATAATAACAATAATAGCAATAACATTCGCAATGGAAGTGAAAATACAAATGCAAATTTTGAAAGAATGAATGATAGCAAAAGGAACAATATAAACTCTTCAAATACTTCAATCGATTCAAACAATTTGAATAATTTAAATAATATGAATAGCATAAACAATGCAAATAATTTTACAGGATTTGTAAATATGCTAAATTTACCAAATAATATAACAAACTTATCCAATTTAGAGAGTTTAGCAAATTGTCAAAATTTGCAAAATCTTCAAAATATCTATCCAAATAATTATCAAAGTATGATATTTAATACAGGAGGAGGAGATAAACAACCTTCTTCGGATTTTAACCTCGATGGAGAACAAATAAGTTTTGAAAGCTGTTTTCATTGAGTTTTTTAAACAGTAAACGAACACTTGCTTTATTTTTATTTTCTTATATTCAAACTTTTCTTATCTTTACTTTCATTTTTTTTTTTCTGCTTCTTTTCTGTATTCCACTCTCTATCAAGTTCAGCCAATGAAGAACTAAATGAATGAACCATTTAATCTTTTCTATAGTCTCAAATCTTGATACTTTCTAAACTTGAGTTTTTTTGGAGGAGTAACTTGACTGATTAGTACCGTAGGAAGTATACTTTGGTTTACTTTGGTGTAGTTATCGTCAGCCACCCTAAAAAAAAACAGCTTTCACTTCGGATTAACTATCACTGGTTACATTATTCTTTATGTCCACAGTCACAACCTTTGTGGAAGTTGTTCTGACTCCTTAAGTTAATAAAAACCAACCAATTATTATTTCCTGTTTGTGCTGCAAAAAAAGTCAAGATTGAGACCAGATTTCGCTGGAAATTCCAGGTTCCTATCATTATTTGTTTTTTTCTCAAGTTACTAGGGAGTTTGTGGAGCTTGAAATGCATGATCCGAAACAGTAGACAAGGTATAATTAGTACAAAAAGCTAGGAAAAACTCCAGTTCAATAGGTTGCTGTTGTTACCGAGCTAAATTTTGAAAAATTGAATTTATTTCAATAATTTTAAGACAGGTTCAAATTTTTTGGTGATTAAAATAAAAATTTCAAATTAATTATGTGTTTCCTAGGAAACAGGTACTTGATTGATTTTTAAATTTATTTTTTTTAATCTAAATTTTGAGTTCAAACTTACCAAATGATGACCGCGTACGGCATGCTTCTGAAAGCTAAGTTTAGCTACTAAATGTTAGTCAATGTAGTCATATTTTTGTTATACATGTGTATTCAGAGAAAACCCCCTGCGCCATTATTTAAAGTTTTCTGTGCAAGGAATAGCAATTAGAGGTGCATTAAAAACTGGGATTATACCCGTAACCAGGGTAACATAAATAAATGAGTACTTTTATGCTTATTTCGTTCTGTGAGACTTCAAAATACAGGATTTTAAATGTAAAAGTACAAAGATAAAAAGAAAAAATTACTATATTTTTACAAAACTTTGATACTGTGGCCGAGTGGTTAAGGCGCCCGCTTCAGGATAATTCCAATAAATATTTAAGCTGATAAACAGAAGCAAGAGTATAGAGAGTATATTAAATTTGCGGGTCTCTTCGGAGGCGCGAGTTCGAACCTCGCTGGTATCATTCTTTTTTTGTTTATAGTTCTTTAAATTGAATTTTGAGGTCATTAAAGGCCTTTGAAAGCTTATTAATCAATGGTTTACATCTCTTTTTAAGACTTTCTCAAAAATTTTGATATAAATCACATTTCTAAAGCTTTTTGACTACCATTTTTTCGGTTTACTATATAAGGCATTTCACTTCATTGAATTTAGGCTAAAATGTACTTGAAGATTGGGGAGTCATTGTCCTGAGTCAAATCTTTGTTGAAGACACTTGGTAACTCTCTTCATAGTTTTCCGCTCAAATGATTTTTTGATTTTCAAAATTAATCATTGAAAAAAGAAACCTGTTTGTGAAGCTTTTTTAGAGTAACAAATTCTTTACAAAACTCGTCTTAGTCGTATAAGTTTTATTGAAATGGTCAAATAATTTCAAGAAAAAGATACAGAGGTAGTATGCATATACCTATAAAATGTGTGAAACTCATAGATTCTTCTGAAGTTCATAAAGTAACTCATATGTTAAGAAGTTTTAGGGATTTTGGCAGTATAGCTTGGCTTTTAAAGCAGTGCAAATATATATGCAATCAATAGTATGCCAATATTACACCAAAAATTTGAGGTGTCTCTAGTACCATCTTTCAGTGGAGTCTTTGTTGTGGTTGATTCCTGTGATGAATCTGGATAGAGCAGCTCAAACATCTACTCTACAAAACCAATACTTCTGTTTCTATTACACTCGCAAAAAAATGTCTGGTGGCGGAGTGACAAGAAACGGGGGTAAGACATCCAATGGTCGGGGATCCTAAACATGCTCTGCATGGAATCCAAAAATATAAACCCCTGTTAAGCATAGAACAAACAGCTTGTTGCGTATAGGAAACTGCTTGTAATTGCAGTAAACTCTGCTTATTAATGCAAGTGTTCAGAACTTTTTAAATCCGTTGTATTCCAGAAAAATTTCCGTGCGAAAGCTTCCATGATACAAAGACCCCAAATATTTGAATGGTCCGAAGTCTGAAAACCCCCAAACCCCAAACCCCAAACCCAAAATCAAAAAAACAAATTCCAAAGTTCTGAAAGTCCCAAAGTCCCAAAGTCCCAAAGTCCCAAAGTCTAAACTTTTGTTTTGAATTTATATTTGATTAAAGAACACAAAGAAGTATTTCCTTCTGTTTTTACTTTGAGTAAGGACTTCATAAAACACTGAAACTTTAGTATAAATGAAACATATTGATCATTTATTGAAATCAATGAAAGTAAAATAAAATGTAAAATATACTTTTCAGTAAACAATCTAAAAAGTAAAAAATTTACAAGATAAATTTGTTTTTGAAATTTTATATATATATCTTTTTATTTTTGAAATTTTTATTATTTCAAAAATTTTATTATTCTATAACTTTTGAATATGGATTCAAAAAACAATCTTTCTGATTTGCTTCTTAATTCTGGTACTATCAATGGAAGTTCAACTTTGAATTGTGATTCACAGCTAAATTCAGGTATAAAATCTGAATTAAATTCATCAAATGATTTCGATTCTGATTCTGATTTTATTTATAATTCAAAATTGGTTCGAAGATTTTTGGAATCATATATTTTTTTACTTTTAGTTCAATATTTAATTTCTTTTATGAATATTCCTTTTGATGAAATTCAAAACAGACCTTCAATTTCAATATTGGCTCCATATTATACTTTAGTAATGGTAAGAACTACTAAATTATAATTTTAAATTATTTATTTTTGCTTCCTCATAAGTTATACTATATTCTAAATAAAGCTAACACTGCTAAATTTCAAGTTTTTAATATGTGCATATATTCTACCTTTTGCTTCAGTAACAATACCAAATAAATTTTCTTACAATTTACATATTTTAAGTACAATTCTCCAGTTTTTTAGCTTTGTATTATATTTAACCTCAGTTTATTATTTAATACCAATACAGAATTTAACCTATAATGCTTATACTTTAGATGAGGATAGTTTCAAAAAAAATCAAAAAAATTTGAAAGATAATTCAAATGATCTTAATAACTTGAATAATTCTGTTAACTCAAATTCTAATGTTACTCTTTATATAAAGACTATAGCATTTATTTCTTTATTCATTTCTTTTTTATCACTTTCCAACTGTTTTATTAATACGGTTTTTTATAGAATAGCTTTATTGAGGTCAAAATATATTTCAAAATCTTCTTCTCCTACTCCACTAGTCTAAGTAAAAATTTTAAATAACTAAAAATACATGTATTATTAATGTTTCAATAAACAAACAATTCCTGAGTATGCAACTGCAAAAAAAAGAAGCTTTATGTAAAGAATCGAATAAAATAGTTTTAACTTCAAGAAAGAGGAGAATTAAAAGACAAAAAATGAACATAAAAAATAAATTTCAGAAATTAACATTAAAAATAAAAGGTTATAAAAAAAATTGAATGAAGAAGGTAAGAATGATATATTTAATAATCAACAAAATAATAGAATTTATAAAAACACGTTAACTGTAAAACATTTGAACAGAACTTTTAAAAGAAAGACATATAACTAATATCTGAATTAGCCAAATATGAAGGATTAACAGCTACTGAAATTAAATCAAGAGCAGCTTGAGTCGCAACTAAAGATGGTGACAGTGGAGTACACGTTTTTGCAACATTATTTTGAACCTTTTCAACACTTAATTTTATGATATTTCTAAGATGACTATCTTGAGGAACCACAGAAGGTTTAGTATTAGTAAACCATGAAATAGCTTCATCACGAACAAATAAACACAAAAATTGTTCCATATCAAATTCCGGTTCAGATAAACATTTTCCTATTGTAAATAAATGAACAGAGGTAATTCCTTCCATTGAAACATCACCAATCAATTCTTGTATATTCGATGACAATCTAAAAGGAACATTATCTGTATTATGAAGTAATGGTGTCATACGAAATTCAGATCCTTCTGAACTATTTGATTTGTTGAAGCTCAATTTTGTGGTGAGTTTTGATGGTATCATATCGCTTGTAAAAACATCACCGGAATTGAAATTTATATGAATTCTTTTAGGGTATCTATTCGAAATGCACAAAGAAAAACACATGAACATAAATGAAGCATATTGGGAAGAAAACTGTTTTCTGAAAATCCAAAAGTCTTCATATTTTGGATACAAATTAACAAAAAAATCACGAAGAACTGTAGTAGGAACAAGTAAAGCTTGAATAGCATTGAATATCTCAACTCTAATACTTGTGAATTCTGGTTTTGGTAAACGTTCGTTGTATGCTGAACGAATCTTTTTAATTGTATAAAGAAGAGGTTCATCAGGATCTAGCTTATTTTTTCGGCAATAGTCTTCGTATATACTTTGTAAGGATAAATAATTAAGAGCTTCAGCTATTATTCGAACATGTGGTGATAATGGAACTGCAATCGGTACAGTAAATGAAATATTTCTTGAACGAGCTTGAACCTTTCTTGATAGCTCATCACTAAAAATTCTGAATAATTGAAAAAGTCTCTCTTCTCTTCTGCTATGACGAGTGGCAGGAGATTGAACAATAAATGAGTGTAAAGAACCATCATGACCTCTAATTTTTAACCTTTTATAACAACCAGTAGATCCACGCATTAAATCAAGCGAGGGAAGAAATCTTTCGATTTTTACAAAATGAATGTTGTTATCTTTATTTAGCAAATATTGACCGGGTATTTCAATGTCTTCAAACTTTTGATGATGAAATTGAGTAAGATGTGGAGAAAGGGTTTCCAAATTAATGTGTTTGAATCTTCTATCAAGTTTATTCTCAAGACGTTCTTTCCATCTTTTCAATCTAGCCATGTAAGTATCAAAATCTGGGTTGCATTCAATAAGTTCTTGTTCAAATGGGATTCTCATTACTTTTGGCAAAACATTTGCTGCAAATTTCCTAATATTTTCCACAATATGATTTGGAACTTTATTCTCGGAAGGGGGTCTGTAATAATATTGCGATCCATCATTAATCATAGCAACAACTAATCTGAAAGCATCTTCATCCGCATTAAGTTTGAATCTTTGGCAAATAAGATCAACTATTGACTCTAAATTGAGAGCAAGTAAAGGAAAAGCTGTTTTTAATATTCCCATCACTTCTTCAACATACTCTAAAGGTCTAGATTTAGAAATAGGACTAGCAGAATTTAGAGTATTTTGAGCCTGAGCTAAAACAATTGCTTGTCTTTGAAGAGCTGTAAAATCTTCTCTTGATGTTCTGAGCTGAAAATGAAGAGCCTGAGGATAAGTTTTGGCTATTTTAATAAGAATACTTTTTACTAAAGGTGCTTCTCTATGTGACAATGAAGTAACTAATTGAGGAATGAAAGTGATCCAATACCAAACAGGCACTTCACCTTTATATTCTTCAAAGATACCAACAAGTGTTTTGTCATCATTATCTATGCTTATAAGCCACAATATTCGAGCTAAAATCCTCCTTGTTTTTCCATTTTTGTAAAGTCCTGCAGCTTGCAAATAGCAACCCAAAGCATAAGATGCATATACAATCTGATCGGGATTCTCTTTAAACTGCCTGTCGTTATAGAAACCCCACTCTGCCCATCCTTTGGCTAAATGAAGATAATTTTGAACTGCAATTGCAAAAGATTTATTGGCTTCTTCTTTGACATTCAATTTTGCTAAAAACATTCCTTTTAAGGCAAAAAACTCTGCCTTTTGAGCAGGTGCAAAATAGCCCAAGTTGGTATTACTAATAACATCTAATCCAGTGTTCAACTCCTTTTCGTTTTGATAATGGCATTTTGCCTGTTCTCTAAGCTTTAAGAAAGCTTCTTGAATTTCAATATTTGGCAATGTGTATATCCTTGTCAATTGACTAATACAAACAGCAGGCATATTGTGTTTTCTTGCAACATGAGCAAATCGATTTATTACCCAAGCTATTTCATGGTAACCTCTATATGCATAAGAATTTGCCCCACTTCCGTTAGCTTGAAGGGCAGGTATAAAAGGCATATAAACATTGTTTACGACATTAAATGCATGCTGTCTCCAAGTAACTAAATCATTCCATATGTTAATATCATCCCAAATATTCGGTAGTCTTTCACGCCAAGCTTGCAATACTCTTTTAAGCTCTTGAGATTTGGTATCTATATTGTGAGCGTTGGTTGTAACTAGACTATTATACACTTGGCTCGCTTCCATGAATTCAATGTACTGTTGAAAAGTGTGTAACAACTGAACATGAGCTGTTGTGAATCTTATTGGAAGAGATTTCCATTTTCTTAAGGAAAGCTGAATACCCTCATCACAAAACTTACACAACTCCTGTGCTGATCTATCTTGTTGAGCAAAACCTTGGAGACATAAAAATGTTTGAAATATTTGTCTTCTTGGAGTTGGAACATCCATCACTGCTCTTACAGAATTCTCTAGAGGTTCTTTATCTTCTGTCCAACTTGCCACTCGCCAGCCACATTCTAAGAGCAAGTCAGTGAACCCTTCGTGTTTAGCGAGTTCCGTTAGAACATCCCATTGTTGCAATTTTTCTGCACATAAAATCCAATGATCTTCCCAAAGGGAGTATTCAGACTCACCATATGGAAGAACACCACTCCTTGCCTTTATTTGAGCTTCTTCATACTTACGTAAAGCATTGTCCCATAAACCAATCTGTTCAAACGACAAAGCAGAACTCGTTTCTAGATAATTAGCTCGTCTCCTCCATAGTCCGTAGAACATGTCATCCTCCTGTAAAGAGGAATAAATCTCAATTAGTGCATCCTGATTTATTTCATGAACTTTTGAGTTGTCAACCGAGGAATTATTATTGTTAGCCTCAAGAATCTTAAGCGCTTGATACCAACTATTATAAGTTTCTCCTAAATAGTTAACTAACTGAGGTGGTAATTGAAGATCAGGACATCTTCCAATAGCTTCTAAGAACGACAAAATTACATTGGGCCTCGATGAAGATTGATAATAAGGTTTAGAAAAAAGAACGGATAATTGTCCCATGAAATCAATTTTTTCCTCGATTCTTTCTTCAATTTTTTCCTTCATAGTAATCGTTTTGTAGCATAAGGGAAATAATTGAAGCCAAATTCCATGAGCAGTATCATTACTAAAATATGATAATTCGATGAGTGGTAATAATATGTCGCTTGCCTTCACCCCCTTGATACTATTTAAGAAGTTAATATGATTTGATACAAATGATTTTACTTTAGAATCATCAGGAGAATCTAATGGAATTACATCCACTCCTTCCCTTAAATTTGAGAATGGTCTGAGATAATAATTTCCATGTGAAAGTTTTAAGTCAAAATTTTTATCAAAAGAGCTAAACAACAATTGATTAGCTTGATTAATCCAATAGTAATCTTTGAGATGCTCCCAGTTCTGATCTGTAATAATATAATAAAATATTTTTGTTAAGTTAGGCTCAAGACTGTTATTAAAAATTTTCATTAACTTCCTCCTTGTTGTGATATCTCGGAATTTTGTTCCAGAAAGAAACGAACCCTCCATTCTTGCGGTTAGATCCGAAAACACTAAAGACTCATCTTCATATATTTCAACAATAATTTGATAAAATTTCTTGGCTAATACTAGAAGGTTTCTGTCTTCAAAACCTTGCATACTACTTAAAATTTCTGCTTTTTCTTTCACTGTAGGAAAAGTATCCTTGGAAAAAACCCATTTTTTCACTAAATTCAAAATCATTTCTAAAAGAGCTTCATCCGAGGAGCCTTCGATTAGTTGGGTCAATAATGATAAAAGTAATTTTCGCTGATCTCCTAGCATACTTATTCTCTTAGCTCCCATTTCTATGGTCTTTTCCAAAAGCTTTGTAGCAGTTTTTGAATCCGATTCAGAATTGTAGTTGTTATTTTCATGCGGTTGGCTTGACGCAGAACGGAATTCTTTATAATACTTTGCAAATGACTTCAATATATCTGAAAGAAAAGAATCTACTAGTGTGGGATCAAAATTAGATAATGTTGAACATAGCAAAATTCCTGCTGCAATTTTACTGTTAGATGAAGAAAATATATCCTCAGAAGCAATATCCACAAGAAACTTTGAGAAATCTTTCATCTCCTCACTTTCAATAGTTTTATCTGTTTGATAGGATGAAATAGAATTCAAAATAATATATAAAGCTTTTTGTAGAATTTCATGAATTTCATAAACTTCACATTTTAAACTTTTATCTAATAAGGTTTTCAAGTAACTTATATTTTCTATAATCCATTTCGGTTTTTTCCACTTGAGAACAATGCAAAAAAATTCCAACGAATTGAGACAATAAGGAATTGCATTATTTCCTGAAAAATCTGTAGGTGTTAAAAATCTCTCAACAAATTGGAGCTTGATATTCACCTGAGACCAATCTTCAAGACTCAAAACACTGTATAATACTCTTAGAGCACGTTGTCCAACTTCTGTCTCAGAAACCCTTTGAGTATTAGTGACAAAATATCTTGTTAGGAAACTGAGATAAGATTCTTTCTGATTCAAAGAAATTTGTGAAAGTAAAAGAACAGAGTCCTTGGATGTATTGTTCTCTTCAAACTTTATTTCTTGCTCGAGTTTTATTTTGATGGCTTTTCTTTCCCAAATTGCAATCAACTGGGCCAAGTCAATCGCTAGAATCTGATTTTCTGAGTTTGAATTTGATAAAAGAATTAGTTTTCCCATTGCAGTTATAATGTTTGGAATAAAATGATCTCTAACAGGAAAAAATAAATCTGAATGACCAACAATGAACTGATAGATTGTAACAACTTGAGGAATATTATAGCCATCTTCCGACAATATCTTTCTAGCATGTTTGAGCCAGGATAAAGTAGGATCTTTCATCCTTACAGGGAGCACTGGAGCTAAAAGATCTAGAGCTTGCTTTACAATATATCTTGTATCAATTAAATGTGATTTGAGAAGAGATAATAGGACTTTAGTAATGATTTTCACTGGGGTAGCAAAAGCAGTTATAAAATAGGATGTTACTAAATAAGCAACTTGTTGTGTAATACTGTCATCTAACTTAGTGTAAACCCAACAAAACTTCACAATATCTTTTCTAACATCGCTTGCTGCATCTGGAGCAAACTTTATCAAACAAGCTGTCATTTGTAAAAGCTCAATTCTATAAAAGTCAATAGGTCCAGCTCTAAGATCAGTAATTAAATCAGTATTAGCACACCATATTTTTGAATGGATTAATTTTAACCACAATGGCAGATCAGTGGAGCCATCGATTTTCTTGTAGAGCTTTTCTAGAGTTTTATACTTGTAACCTTCATAGATTAAAATGGGATTCAATATAAACTTGAATAAATAAACTTTTGTTTTCTGAGAACAGACCTTGTCAATTGACATACTAGCACACTTAGCTAAATATTCTTGTTTTAAAGATGCATTATTGGATTTTACTACTTTAGTGAAAATGTAGTCTTCTAACTCCAATGATATTTCGATTCTGTATGAGCATACCAAATCAATTATTTTTAAAACATTTTCGGAACAATTTTCATTACTTTCAAAAAATTTCAAAAAAATAATTTGAAGTTTTTCAAAAGCTTGAACAACCTGAAAGTGAACATCAACTTCAAAACCTTGTTCATGTTCAAAAGTTGCAACATCTTTAGACATTTTCAATATGTTGGTAAGTAAATCCAACTGATCATTGAACCAAGATGTGTCTGTTTTTGCTAATGCTTCTACAATATCTATTAAGTTTGCGAACTTTGAGCATTGAACTTTCTTGTTTGATTCTCCTAACACATTCTCGTAAATTTTACTGATATTTTCTTTTATAAGCGAACGAAGTTTCGAAGTTTCTTCCATTGTAAGGATATCTGAGAATAAGTTTCCGGTATATCTTTTATTGAACTTATCAATGAAATATTGGTAACCCTCTTTAAAAAATCTATTAAGGTATTTAGCAACTGGCTTCCTGAAAGGAGATGCCTTTTTTCTTCGAAGTTGCATTTCCAAATATTCTAGAGTGGTCATTATTTCCTCGAAATACATATTCGCTTTGGGAGGTAAAACATGAAAAATATTAAGAACAGCAACTATAACCTTGATGATATGGTTATTTTCAAGTTCTGTAACAGATATTTTTTGCAATGTATTTTGTTGAGCAAAAGCTTTAACATGATCAAGAAGCTTTTTACCAATTTCAACTTTAAAGTAGGTGATAAGCAATTGTAAGAGACGTTCTAAAGCTCCCAAACTTGGAACTGTTAACTTTTGATAGTCTGACAATGTTGAAAGCATTGGTCTAAGACCTTGCTGAAGTAACTCCTTTGGAAGTTTAAAATTTGGATCGAGAGAATCTTTCAAGCCTACGTGTGCAGCTTCAATGACTTCTGGTGAAGTAGAACATAACGATTTAAAAAAAACAGCAAGTATATGAATTTTAATACGATTTTGTTGGGCAGCAGAACTGAACTCTGGTTTTGATAAAGATGCAGATAACAAACGGATACAAGCTACCCTTAACTGAACTAAATGAACCAAGGTTCGATGATCAGTAAGATTATTCGTAAGCAATTCATCTTCAGCACTTGCCAATTGCAAAGTTTCAAAAAGTAATCGATTCAACTCTTCATCAAACTTTAGAAACGTACCCTCTAAGCCTAAACAAAAAGTTATTGCATCTATATTACCTATTTGCATCGGGAACGGTAAAGCTCTCAATGGTTTCCCAAAAATAGGTGTGAGAAGAGTGGTTTTGCAAGGGAAAATTATTTCAGATACAAGGCAACTAGTAACCTTTGATAATACTAAAAGAGCCTCTTGAGATGTTTTTCTGACCACTTCATTAGAATTAGCTAAATCATAAACAATTACTCCAACAATTTCTTGAAATGGCTGAGATAAAACTTCTTCTTTCTCTCTACCTTCATTACAACCGGAAATAACCATTAAAATTAATTCCTTAGTCTCACTTCTTACTTCTTCAGGTACATTTGAATGAGAATCTTTCAAAACGAAAAACAAGCTTCTTATCAATTCACCCTGAAAGGTTGCAAACCAAGAAGCAGGAATGCCTAATTTTTCAAACATGGTCCTTAATCCGATAACACCTCCAAGCTTTCTATAATATAACTCTTCATAACACTCATGAATAAATCTCAAAACCATTGAGCGTAACAAGGAAAACATTGAAATATTATCTAAGGACTCTAGCAATATTACACTTGCATTAAATAAATTCTTTATTGATGAAATACCTTCATTTCTGATATCTTTGTCGTCAGAACTTAATGCAAATGCTATAGCATCCAAAATTACCTTTTCATTTAAAAAAGTAGAACCTTCCTTGTCAAAAACAGAAAAAATCCTCTCGTTCTTTATTTTAGAAACAACTGATTCTCCAAGGAATAATATTGCAAAATGATCACATAATCCTTTGATAAATCTTTTTGATTCTGTGGAGACCTTTTCGATTTTTATAGACAAAAATAAACCTTTTAGTAATTCACGTAAAAGTCCTTCCTGTCTTTCTAACTTAACTGGATCAGCTACCAGTTTATCTGGTAATGCTTTTGTATTATCCAATTTTTTTTTAAGAATAATTGAGGTACATCCCTTAATATATTGATTGATATTCTTTGGCACATCAAAATCTATGAATAATTTTATCAAAGCTCTGATATAGTAGTATGCATTAAGTTTGTACTCGGAAAATTCTTCAGATACATCATCAGTGTTCAAAAGTGATAATGCAGCTTCAACCCCAGGAGTAACAGATATTTTAGCATCTGAAGGAAACCCGTTTATCTTAAAGTTCGCATAAACCTCTTGAAACACATCTGTGGCAGGTGATAGGTCTTGAACATTTTGAATATATTTTCTATTTCTTCCACCTAGTTTTCCTAATATTCTTACAGTTGTATGACTTATTTGATGTGGATATGGTAATGGTTTGAGATGACCCCATAAAGCCTTCATCACGTCTCCAATAACAGGTTCTATTATGGGGTCAAAATATTCTGATGTTAAATTATCTACACAAAGTTCCAAAGTTCTTAATCCCTGAGAAACTAAATCTGAAGACCCATTAAGAGCGTAAACTAATGGTCTCATTAAATGAAATAAATGAGGTACTAAAACACTTAAGCGTACAGGAACTGATAAACACAACTCTGCGTATACATCTCTTTCATGAATGGATTTAGCTGAATCAATTGCTCTATTAAAATATTCCAACAACATTTTCAATAAAGGCATAAATTCTTTGTAGAAATTTCCTCCTGCAATATTTTTGAATAGATATTTAATAACATAAAAATAAGCAATAGGTTGCTTTGAAACCGAGGCTAATTTTAAAGAGGTTAGAATTAAGTCATTCAAATGAGGTACTAAAACACTTTCATTGACATTGTTATTCGATACATGAACAGTCAAAAAGGTAAGTTTGAATAGACGAATCAAAACATTTGAACGTAATAAATTTATTTCTCCTAAATCTTTTAGTTTTGTTTTAAGAAAGCTGATCAATAATCCAGTGAAATTAGCGGAAGTTAATTCTTTTAGTAAAAAAGATTGAGGAATATGTAAAAGTGAGGGATTTAAAAGAATATTTTGATACAAAGTTTCCATCATTTCTTGACAAATTTCATTAAAAGTGGCTAAATCAATACTGCTGAATATAGAGCAAAACATTTCCATTATTTCTTTTTCTTCTTTAGTTGTTGACATTGTGAAAGCTTTTGAACTTAAAGTAAAGGATTGATTATTTGCTTCTTCATCCTCGAGTAAAGAGGGATTAGATGATTGAAAAAACCTCATACCAACTAAAGCTTCTTTGAATAGTTTTGTGAAAATATTTACTTCTTCATAAGAAAACGAGCAAGCAAATTGGTTCCAAAATATTTGATTGTAATCTGGGGATGAAGGAGGGGGGTTTGATTGTTTAAGACAGATCATTATATTTTTAAGATAGTTCATAAGTGTTTTAAAAATATATTTTGCTTCTTTTAAAGGTTCAGTTGATTTCTGATTTTGATTGAAAAGTATTACTGGAGAATGTTTGAGAAGTTCTTTATAAGTTAAAATATCATCTAATTCAATTTTATTATCTATTATAGAATTTTTAGAATTTTTTGATTCTTCATTTGTTTTGGGCTCATTTTTATTGTTTGAGTTAGCTTCAGATACATCAGTCATTTTAATATCACCAGAATCATCAAGATCTTTATTATTATTTTCATTATTATCATAATTATCATTTCTATTGTGATTTTCTACTTTATTTTTTGATTGAATTGATTTTTGATTTAATTCCAGTTCTAATTCTAACTCTACCTCTACTTCCTTTTCTTTTTGAATTAATTTTTCAACTCCATCGTTATCTAAGTCAATATTTTTAACTTTATTGTTAATATTATTATTATTTGGGTCAAAATTATTTTTAAAATTTGAATGTTTTTTCTCAATTTGAATTAATTTTAGTTCATATTCTTTATTTCTTTTAATGATACTTTTGTAATCATTATTTAAAATTTGGAATCTTTTTGTAAAAGCATTAATAATCAACATAAATAGTTGTCTTGAATGAGATTTATTTTCTAATTTTCTAATATTTTCAATTAAGTTCAATAATAATTTTGCACTCATTACTTGTACTGTGATTGCTAAAGAACTGTCACATAATTTTGAGCAAAACATTATTACAGTTTTTTTAATTTGAGTTGGATTTAATTCAGTTCTAATAGTATGAATGAAATCAGCAACCATACTATACGCTAAAGGTCTTAAAGTTTCATAAGAAGTTAAAGCATCACCAATTAATATTGTTTCATCATAAAATAGATCTAATTTTGGTATAAATAAATCTCTTGAAGTTGTTGATAGCATATGACGAGTTGCATGAAGTAATTCTTTTCTTGAAGCACTTGATTCACTTGGGCAATCCTGTAATAATCTTAAAATTAGATCAGGAATTATTGAATTATAAGATTTTAAAATTTCTTGACAATAACCTCTTATAAATACATAAGCTAAAAAAGAAGCAGATTTTACTTGAACAGCAATAAAATCAGAATAATTTTTTCTATTTTTAATTAAGTTTGAAACTGAAGTAAATTTTTTACCATTTAATTCCGATAATAATCTTGAATTTTTTTGATGATTGACTTGTAATTTTAAAATGTCAATAATATATGGAATTATTCTTGGTAAATCTGATTGAATTAATTGTTTATGAGAAGAAAATAAAGTTACGGTGGAAATTGGGCATTCAGCTACTAATTTGAAAGAATGCATTGCATTTGGAGATATATTCAAAAATTGAGAATCCGAATTAGTGTTCATATTTGAATTTGAATTTAAATTTGCATTCGGATTTGGATTTGGATTTGGAGTATTAGGAGTATTTACTTGAGTTAATATTGGGCCTGGAGTTTGATTTGGAGTTGGAGTAAGAACAGGAGTTGGAGAAGAAAGAGATAGTAATTGATTTGAAGGTTGTAGTTTACTGTCAGTATCATTATTATTATTTTTATTATTGTCATTATTATTGTCGTTCTTACTATTGTTCTTATTTTGATCCTTATTGTCATTATCATTATTAGTATTATTATTGTTATTATTTTTCTCCTTATTATTCTCTTGATTATCTTTATTATTATTATTTTCGTTAGGATCCTCATTTATTTCATCCATTACAGTATCATTTGAATTATTTTCAGAAATAACAATTTTATCTTGATTAGATTGATTAATTTTAATTGTGTTTGAATTTAAATTATCTTTATTTAAAATTTGAACATTTTTATTAAAAGTTTCATTGACTAAAATTGGAACATTTTTATAAATTTGAATTATTAAATCAATAAATGGATTCAAATATATATTTAAATCAGATTTATAAGATTTATGCAAATTAATTAAAATTTGTAAAATTAATATTGAATTATCTTCATTTTCTAATTTGATTAAATTCATTAATAAATTTAATAAATCAATTGAATAAATTTTAAATAAATCATTCATTAAACATCTTTGAAAAATTTCAAAAATATAATGTCTTAATTTATGTTGATTTGAATATAAATAATTATTAATTGGAATAATATTTAATAAATTGAAAAATATCGGTATTAATTTTTTTAAAAAATGATTATATTCATTTGAAGTATTAAAAGTTTCAGTTATTTCACATAATTCAGATAATGTTTTAATTTTCAATTTTATATCAGTTTCTTCTGAGGATAAAATTTTTGCAAAAGTATCAATTTTTTCAGTATTTGATATTAATGACATTATAGTTGATTATAATTGATTATAGAATAATATATGGTAAATGGAAATAACAAAGCATTTGAATATAGCAGAAAAAAAAATAAAAATTGAAGAAGATAAAATACAAAATAAAGTACAGATTTCAAAATACAGAAAATATAATATAAAGCAAACCAAAAAAATCCAAGAATAAGTATGAAATATATATTTTGAAAATACTTGAATGACAAGCCAGAAATATGTTAATTGAATTGAATTGAATTGAGCTGAGCTGAGCTGAGTTTAATTGAATTGAATGGAGTTGAATTTAATGGAAAAGAAATGACTGAGCTTGAACGAAAATGGAAACTTTTGATTAAGAGTAAAATGAATGAAATGAATATATAATTAATTTACTTCAAAGAAAGGAAGTGATAAATAAAATAAAATAAAATAAAATAAAATAAATAAACCTTCTTTTACCCACAAAAAGCTCTTCCCAAAGCTTTGTTTTCGAAGCTGATTTTTCACATCTTTCCCAGGACTTTTTTAAGAGGAAATCGAGAAGTACCCAAAATCCAAACTGCACGTGACTTTCACATGACTCCAGCACCAGTGGACTATTTTTCGATGTGGGAGGGTTCTCATTCTGGACTTTTTCAAATTCGAATAAAAACTCAGAATCCAGGCGTGACATTACGTAATTAGTATTTTTTATATCAAAAAAGACGTACCCGCCGCAGTGGTCTCTGCTGTGAGGCCGTTTTTGTATTGCCTGTGTTTTACTGCTGGAGTGGTGATAGAGTTGCCGTAAAGCACCACACCTTTCTTGTTATCTAATTACCGTATGTTATCTTAATTAACCCTTGGAGTGTTTTAATATTTATTGTATATTTTACAGAATTGTCATCTTTTATCAACTATCAACAAAAAAATCTATTTCTTTTATTGGAATCCATTATTTTATATATATATATATATATTTATATTATATTATATTCTTCTCGATAAATACATATTCATCAATTGCAATATGAGTTCCTCTCATATATCTTCCTCTGCTCTTTCTCCTGTTCCTCTTCATTCTCCTCCTCATTCTTCTTCTCACTCGGTTTCTCAGTCTCCTACTCCTACTCCTGCTCATATAACTTGTATCAATTTTAATCAAGATTTCTCTTGTTTAGCAATAGGAACAACTCAAGGTTATAAGATTTATAATTGTGATCCATTTGGTGAATGTTTTGAAAAAAATGATGAAGCTGGAGCTTCTATAATAGAAATGCTTTTTTCTACTTCTTTGATAGCAATGGTAAGTTATGGTTCAATATCAAATTCATTTAGTAGTAATAATAATATATCTTCTTCTAATTCATTCAATTCTTTAAATTCAAGAAAAAAATTAAAAATCATTAATACAAAAAGAAAATCAATAATTTGTGAATTAACTTTTCCATCAATAATTTTAAATGTTAAATTAAATAGAAAAAGATTAATTGTTGTATTATTAGATCAAATTTATATTTATGATGTAAGTTGTATGAAATTATTACATATAATTGAAACTTCAAAAAATTATAATGGTTTAATTTCTTTATCTCCTTCTGATAATTCAATTTTAGCTTATCCAGCTCCTTCTTCTTCAAATTTATTATTAAATGATAATCATTCTCATATTCATACTCGTAGTCAGGATCTAAATTCTTCAATTGACACTCTAGATATTAATAATAATAACAATAACAAGAACAATAATAATGATAATATTAATAGTAGTAGCAATAGCAATAGCAATAATACTAATAATATCAATAATAGCAATAGCAATGTTAGCAATAGCAATAACAATAATAACAATAATAACAATAATAATAATAATAATAATAATAATAATGGAATGATAGTAATATATGATGCCCTAAATAATCAACCAATAAATGTAATTGCAGCTCATAAATCTCCTTTAATTACTTTTCAACTAAATAATAATGGTACATTATTAGCTTCTGCTTCAACTAAAGGTACAATAATTAGAGTTTTTAATATTATTCAAAATAAAAAAATACATGAATTTAGAAGAGGTATGGGTGGTACTTTAATCCATTCTTTAAATTTCAATTTCAATTCAACTCTACTTTCTTCTTCTTCAAATAATCAAACTATTCATATTTTTAAATTATCAAACTCATCACCTTCTTCATTTTCTTCCAATTCCACTTCTACTTATTCACCCTCATTAACTAGAACTTCATCCGTTCCAATTATAAACAAAACTAATAAAGATATTAAGAAAAATAATAATATAAATTCACTAGATTTGGATAACAAAAATATAAATAGATCAAATAATCAAAATAATGAAACTCAAAATGAAAATGAAATCGAAACTGCAAATGCAAATGCAAATGTAAATGAAGATGAAAATGAATCAGAGCAAATTGAACAAATTGATGATCATATAAGTTTAATCAATTCAAGATTTAAAAAAAGAACATCATCAATATCTGGTGTACTTTGGAATCATAGTAGAAATATTTCAAAATCTTTATTATCGAATTATTTACCTCAAAAAGTTTCAAATATTTTAGAACCTGTAAGAGACTTTGCATATATAAAATTACCTCATTATAATCCTCAATTAAATCATTCAATTCAACCTAATTCAAATTTACATTTATCTAATTCAAACTCAAGTCTTAAGTCTCAAAATAATAACAATAATAACAATAATATCATTACAAATGGTGATTTTTTACAGAATTCTGGTAATCGTAAAAATATTGTTGCACTAAATCATAATAGTAATTTGGTAATGATTATAAGTAGTGATGGAAATTTTTATACTTATAATATTCCACTTGATAAAGGTGGAGAATGCGTTTTAATGAATCAGTTTCTCGTATAATAATTGCTTTATATCATTAATCAATATTAATCTTTATACGGATCAGCTTATTTATTTTATTTGTCTTATTACTTATTCATTTAATATCATTTACTATTTTATTATTCCATTTAAACACCTTTCTCTCTTTTACTAAATAGTCTTGGTTAATTAAAGTTACATACCCCCATAAATATACAATATTTAATTAAAGTTAAGTTAAGTTTAGGAAAGCAATTTATTTGCAATTCGAAACGAGCGAGAGACCAGTTTTGTGGATATGATGTCAGCTGACAGGACCCAGAATAAAGCGGAATAAAGAAAGTATGGACACCAAACTTTAATCCTCTTCAACAATAGGGAGAATAAATAGAATAGGATACAATAGAAATAAAACTATTTTATAAGATTAATTTGAGATTATTTGATTTATTTAAATATTATTTCAAGAATTAAATATAAAAAATATTATAAAATAGTAGTAAAAAGTATATAAACATGAGTGAAACCCAAACTCAAAGTCAAAAGAGAATAATAATTGAACCAAATGCATTAGCATTAGGATCAATAGTTAGAAATCATAAATTATTAAAATTAAGAGAAGGAATTTATAATTCTAAAAAAACAGAATTTTTTAGATATAAAAGAATGGTTAGAGTAATGCTAAGTGATGATTATAAAAATAATCGTAAAAGATTAAATTTAAGCCCAATTGAAAGTGAAGAAGATGCGATGAGAATGTTTATATTATTAATTAAAAATAAATTGGTAATACCAGTTAAAAAATTAAGTTTAGAAGAAATGAAATTGGAGAATTTAAAACCAATAAAATCATTACAACCATTAGATAAATATAATTATAATTATATATTACCATATTTGATTTTAAAACAGAAAGCAACATTATCAGCAGATGCATATTATGTTTGGAATTATAAAGACACAAAAGAAATTGATATATTATATGGAATTATAATATTTTTAATTATAGTAATTTTAATTTTATTTCCAATATGGCCAAATAAATTAAAATTAATTATTTATTTTTCAACAATATTTATAAGTACAATGATTTCAATTTTTTGTGGAATTATAATTTTAAGATTAATTATTTATTCAATTTCAAATTCAATTTTAAATTATAAAATATTTAAAAATTATAAAATTTTATTAAAAAATTATAAAGGAATTTGGATTTTTCCAAATTTATTTAAAGATTGTGGAATTTTTGAAAGTTTTAAACCAATTTATGGATGGGAAGAAATAGATCAAAAAAAAAAAAAAAAATAATAAGATTAATTAATTGAAATGAAATGAAGTAGATTGATTGACATTCAAATCAAGGTTCAATAATAGTGGTAAGAAGGATGAAATAAGAAAAGATATGATAATATTTACAAAGGATTATTTATTTAATTAGTTATTTAAATAGTTATTTATTTAGTTATTTCTTCATTGACTATAGATAGACTTTTTTTTTATTTTTTTTTTGTTTTATTTTTGATTTTTAATTTTTAGTTTTAATTTTTAATTTTTTTAAATATTTAGTAATCAGATGGAGATGAAAGAAATTTTCCATTTCTTTTATTATTATAATTATTATTATAATTATTATTAATATATGGATTCATTAATTTGAATCTGTTTATTTGAAATTGATTATTATAATTGATTAAGTTTGAATCATCACTTCTTATAACAGAACCAACAGACATAAATAAAGCAAATGTTGTTGAAGAAGCTGCAATATATTGACCAACAGTTCTTAGATAACCATTTGGACCAGGACCATTTTGAAAAACAGCAACTCCACCAAATAAAGTACCTAAAACAACACCAACAGTACCACCCATTAAGAAACCCATTTTGAATTTTTCAAAATTGGATTGTGGTTGACCATATTGAACTTGTTGAACAGGAGGCATAGTTCTTTATTATATAAATGCAAAAATATTTCAGATAATTAATAATAGTAGTAAATAAGCAAGAGAAGTAATAATAAAAACAGAAAAAACCTTAGCTACAATAAGTTTGAATAAGTTCCTAAAGTCAGGGAAGCAAAGAAAAAACCCAAAGTCTCTTTCAATCTTCCTACAACAGAGCGAGAATCAAACCCAGAAGCAAAAGCACCAAAGACTCCAACAAAATCGTCATCAAAGTCGTCATCAAAATCTTCATCAAAATCTGCTTCTTCAACGATTAAAATTCTCGACTCCCTGCAGAAAGAGTCACGGGACACGGAGAACTGGAAACCGGTATTTTTTTATTTTCCGGAATAGCCCAGGTTTGTAAATCCTCAGACCACGCCCGGAAAAAAATCCATTTATAATTTATCCCTTGGCTGAGCCGCAGTGGGGCTCAGCGTCCCGAGACACAAGCCCCCACCAGCCATCAGGCTTGACTCGCGCCGTCCCAGATCTAAATTTAGTTCCGCTGCAGTTTTTGGGGTCTCTGTTTTTGGAGTTGCTGCTGTCGGTGCTGTTTCTGTCTCTGATTCTGGCTCGGTTCTGGTTTCTGGGTGCCCGATTCCAGATCCATGTCCACGCCAATGCCTATAATAATGCCAATGCTAAAGCTTATGCCAAATAGACCTACATTTTAATATTCCTTTGTTTATTCAATTTGTGATTCTTCGATATATTCTGTAGTTCATATAATTTGAATATAATTTGAATATAATTTGAATATATTTTTTATAGATTCGAAGAAAATATACAGTACTCCAGTTCTGGATAGAAGATTTATTCTGATCAATTATTACTTTATTACTGAACAAAATAACTTACTTACTCATATTCCATATAAAATAATCTTTTTAATAAATACAATAAGAAAGGTTAATAATCATCTTAATCATAATCATGATATCTTCAATACCCTTTCTTTCATGGTTTTTAATTTTATTATTGAATTTATTTCTTGTAAGATCAGATGATCTAATATCTTCTTCTTTTTCTTCTTCCTCATCATGGTATTTAAAAAATGAATATAATGAAGATATAATTATTAAAAATTTTAAAAAAGGCGATCCTGTTCTAATTCAATGTTCAAGTAGACAAATTGATACTGGTGAACATATATTTAATGAAAAAACTGGTGAAATTTTATATGATTTTATAATTAATTGTAAAGAAAATTTAAATGAAAAAAATGATAATGATAATAATAATGATAATGATAATCAATTAGTATTCAAATATGGTATAAATCAAGATTTTAAATGTACTTTTAATTTACATGATGAAATCTTTCATTTATTTCAATTATATATTCATGAAGATGTACCTTTTTCTTGTAGAATTCCATTATCTAAAAATTTAAATCAAAATCAAATTCAAAATCAATATTTTTTACCTTTTATTATTAATCTCAGAGGTTTCATATCTTCTTCTCATTTAGATATTGATAATAATTTAAATGTAATATTCATAACAAATAATTATTCTTCAAAAAAAAATAATAAAAATCATATAAATACAATAATTTCTTCAACTTCTTGGAGTTCAAGTACAAATTTTACAAGATATGTAATTGGTGATGATTTTACTTTTAAATTTTCTTCAAAATGGTTTCAATCAATTTCAAATCAAAATTCAAATAAAAATATAATCTCAAATTCAATTATTCCAGGTTTTTATAAAATTCCTTCTCCAATATTTTCTTTTAATTTTACTATAGCTTATATATCTCTTTCAATTATTGCTTTTATTTTAGCTTTATATTATCATTTAAATTCTTTGAAATCAAATTCAAAATCTTTAAAATTTAATGATATAGAATCAACAATTCCAATAATGAAAAAAGATTAATTAATTTATATATTTTTTTAACTTATAACATTACTATTATCTCATGCTTTTTTTTTTTATTTTTGGTACCCATTAAGATTTTATTTTGTACATTATACACTATATATATATATATATATTATTAATTTATTTATTTATTTATTTATAATAATCGTTTCATATTGTTTTATATTATTCAAATCTTTTCTTCAATTTGGTTAAATTATTGGTTAAATAACTTAAGTTTTTCTTATCTTTTATATGTTATATTTTATATTTATAATTTACATTTACATTTTACATCATATATTGTAACAAGAAACTAAATAAAAAATTTCACAAAAATTAAAATAAAAGTTAAACAAAAAATAGAATCAAATAAAATAAAAATAAATGAATTAGAACAAATAAAAAAAAAAATGAGAAAATATAAAAAATAGAATTTACTGATATATTTTTTTTTTAAAATACTTACTTACTTTAGCATTCAAATTAGAACAAATAAAAGAATAAATAAAAGAATAAATAAAAGAATAAATAAAAGAATAAATAAAAGAATAAAGAAAAAAACAAAGCAAAAAATAAAATATGAGAAATTTGAGTAAATTAAAAGGTTTTGTTATTATGATTGTTGTTGAGATAAAAGTTGTTCAATTTTTAATTCAAGATTTTCTAATCTTTTATCTTTTTGTTTATTAACTTCTTTTAAATTTGTAATTTCATTTTCTAATTTAGCTAATAATATTGTTAAAGTACTTGCAACTTCTCTTAAAGCAATAATTTTATTACCACTATTATCTTCATTAATTGGTGTACCAGGTATAGAACTTAAAACAGTACTTGATAAATTACTTGAAATAGTTTCTGGGGTTGGATTTAAATTATTATTTGGAGTTGAAGATCTAGAATTGCTTGAAATAGATGATCTTTGAGAAGATTTAACTTTTGGAGATTCTTTAACAAATTCTTTTGGAGTTTGTTGTTGTTTTGGAGTTTGTTTAATTAAAACATCATCATCTTCCTCATCCCATAAACTTTCTTCAACTTTGATATTATTATCATTATCAAGATCAGAAGCTTTATCTAATAATGAACTAACAGCTTTACCATTTAATAAATCATCAATCTTACCACTTGATTTTGAAGTTGAAATTAATTTTTCTTCTTGTTTTATATTTTCTTTTGATTCTTCTTTTGATTCTTTTTTTAATATTTCTTTTTTTGATGATTCAATTTTTCGAGATTCTTTTTTAGTTGATGATTCTTTTTTCGATAATTCATTTGGTAAATCATTTGAAGGAGTATAAATTGGATTTGAATTATTAAATAAAGTTTCCATTTCTATTAATATAGGACCATTAGCTTTTTTACCATTTTCAAAATCTTCAGCAGATAAGGCAGGTAAATTTGAAGGACAATTTAAATAAATATCAGATTGAAAACCATCCGATCTTCTTGGAACAGTAAAAGAAATGGCTTCAATAGAATTATCATTAACAGATTTATAAGCTCTAACAATTTCATTATTTTGTAAATTTAAAGCATATTTTGGTAATAAATCAAAACCTCTTTGTGGATCAATTGAAGAATATTCACTTATTGGAAATAAATCATCAGAATTTGGATCATATTCATAATATCTTATATTACCATCACCTTTACCAGCAACAAATAAAATTGAAGTTGAATAATCAAAAAATGGCATTAAAATTCCAGAAGATACATCAACAGTTATAAACCCACCAATTGGACCTTTTGACAAATTATTTGAATCCCAAAGACCAATTTGTCTTTCACTTAATTTTGAAAAACCAGTTGTTATAATTCTATTATTATTACCTAACCAAATAGTTCTTGTTGATTTTGGAGAAGAATGACCAATTGATTCTTGAATTAATTCACCAGTATAAATATCCCAAATTCTTAATTTTTTATCTCTTGAAGCAGAAATTAAAAATTGACCATTATAACTAAAAGAAAAAGAAGAAATTGAATCTTTATGTTTTAAAGTATTCAAAATTTTACCAGTTTTAATATTAAAAATTTTAATTGTATAATCCATTGAAGAAGAAATTAAAATATCTTTTATAATTGGATGAAATTTAATATGACCAACTTTTCTTGAATGACCAGATAATTGTTTAAAAGGTTTTAAATTAATTGGTTCATCATTAGAATCTAAAATTGGAGATTTAAAAGAATAATCATCAGGAATTTTAAATAAAGAAATTTTACCATCATCACCAGAACTTGCAATTATTTTATTATCAAAAGGATTAAAGGATAAATCAAGTACAGAAGAAGTATGACCAATAAATAAAGGATATTTATCAGGTAATTTACCAGTTTCATTTAAAGGTAAAATTGTAAAAGAACCAGAAAATCCACCAGATTCAATTGGAAATGCTAAATATAAATCATTAACCTTAATTAAATTACAATCCCAAGCATTTTTTGAAATTTTTAAATTTAAATAAATTTTTTCTTTTAATTGTTGACCAAATACATGACGAAATTTTGATGCACGAACAAATTTTCCACTTAATTTAATTTGGATTAAGTTAGTTTATGAAGAAATATTTTAAAAAAAAAAAAAAAAAAGAGCATTTTGTAAGTTATATTGAAAGTTTTTACATACGACATGATTTAAAATAAAAAAAGTACAGTATATGTTCTATGATTTTGAATTCGATTGAGATGATGGTTTAACGAGAGTCAATGAGATATATTATAAGTGAAAATGAATGTTTGTCTAATATTTCAATATTTTCATATATTTCAATATTTGTCTTGTGGTGGTGATTAATCAATTACGTATCAATAAAAATAGGTTATTTCAAAATATACCAAAAAGGGTGGTGGATTCTGTTGATGGCAGAGTGCTTGGAAATTACCACGGGGAAGGTACCAATTAAAGCACGCATGAAGCTACAGATGAAATCCGGAATTCATATACACGTGACCATCTTGGTAAAACAGTTTTTGTTAAACGAAACGGAACTGTTTTTTTAATGAGAACGCGACAACGCGACAACGCGACAGCGCGAGGAAGAGCGAACGTTGCCGGCAGAGCGTGGCACGAAGAAACAAAAACAACCGCCCAAAATTTTGCTTCTGGGTGTTATCTCAGATAATATCCAAATAAAATATCCAAATATCCCAATATCCACAGAATATTGCACATTCGACTTTATTCGCTTACTGAAAAATTACAATCTTACAAAATTCTCACAAATAAATAATACACTAAATACAGTAAATATGTCTTTGATTCTCATTATCTGATTTTATTTATATTTTCATATATTCATATATTCATATATTCATATCTTTTCATTTGCTTTATCCTTGCATTTGTTTTATTTGCTTTATTTGCTTTATTTCAGTATTTAGGAGTCTCAGTATTCTTGTATTTTTGTATTTTTGTATTCCTGTATTCCTGTATTTCTGTATTCCTGAATTTGTGTATTAAAAATGGAATCTGATAATTCAAATTCAAAATCATATCCTTTATATTCAATAGCAAATTTAAAAACTCATAATTCTTCTAATGATTGTTGGGTTTCTTTATATAATAGGAAAATTTATAATGTAACTGAATTTATATCTCAACATCCAGGTGGTGATGATTCAATTCTTGAATATGCTGGTAAAGATATAACTTCAATAATGTCAGATTCAATATCTCATGAGCATTCAGAAGCTTCTTATGAAATTTTAGATGAAAATTATTTAATTGGTTATTTAGCAACTGAAGATGAAGAAAAATCACTACTAACTAATAAAGATCATCAAGTTCATGTTAAATTAACTAGTAATAGTAATAATAATAATAATAATAATAATAATAATAAGAATAATAATGATCCAAATTCATCTTATTTTGATTCAACTGAATTAAAAGAATTACCAACCTATGATAAATTACATATACAAACAGATTATTCAAATGATTATTCAAAACATAAATTTTTAGATTTAAATAAACCTTTATTTATACAAGTTTTATTTTCTGATTTTACAAAAGAATTTTATTTAGATCAAGTTCATAGACCAAGACATTATGGTAAAGGTTCTGCTCCTTTATTTGGTAATTTCTTAGAACCTTTATCTTTAACAGCATGGTGGGTTATACCAACTTTATGGTTACCAATAAATTTATATATTTTTTCAATTGGTTTATTAAATTTACCAATTTATTATTCAATTCCAATGTGGGCTTTTGGTTTATTTTTTTGGACTTTATTAGAATATATTCTTCATAGATTTTTATTTCATTTAGATTATTATTTACCAGATCATCCATTTTTTTTACTTTTACATTTTACTTTACATGGTGTTCATCATTATTTACCAATGGATAAATATAGATTAGTAATGCCTCCAGCTTTATTTATAGTACTTTGTTTTCCATTTTATAAATTAGTTTTTAAAATTTTTCCATTTTATTTAGCTTGTTGTGGTTTTGCAGGTGGTACTTTAGGTTATATAATGTATGATATAACTCATTATTCTTTACATCATATTTCTTTACCTTCATATTTACAAAAATTAAAAAAATATCATCTTGAACATCATTATAAAAATTATGAATTAGGTTTTGGTGTAACAAGTAAATTCTGGGATACTGTTTTTGGTACTGAATTAACTTCAAGTGATTCAATTCAAAAATCTACTTAATCAATGACATTAATAATTTTGAAATATCTGAAATATCTGAAATATCTGAAATAAATAAAATAACTTAAATAACTGAAATAACTTAAAGAGGCTTAAATAATTTAGTAAATAATAAAATACATTATCCAAATTATCATTCATATAACATTACAGTGTAATATCTACTTTTTTCTTCAATTCAATTCTGTTTGTTTTTTTTACCTCAAAGCACTTGAGACTCTCTTTCCAAGAAATCTTATTGAATGTATCTTCAAAACATATTCATAGAAAGATAATCATGAAATTAAAAAATAGGTCTTAAAAATTCACATACTTATTAAAATTGGTTATTTTAGTCGGGCCGAGCTGATCCGACCTTTTTTATTTTTTTTGTTTGTGTTTCTTTTTTTGCGCTCCGAAAATTAAAAAAAACTGGTAGCATCCACGTGACTTATTCCCAAAAGAAACATTATTTTCGTTCCGTTTTGTTTGTGTTTCCAGCGGAACGAGTGCCCGAGAAAAGCTTACTGCCACGTGCTACCCCATTTCCGATCCACTTCCGGCCGCCCAACATTTCTCTCTGCCTGGTTTGCTTCTTCTGCTGACTCAGCGCTGAGTCAGAGTCCCTTTTTCTTTCACCTGGGAATTCAAATAGGGCTGATCTAGGTGCGTAACGTCAAATATAATCAACGAATGTATTTCATATCATTTATAAGTTAATGATTATTTACTATAAATTTATTCAGGAGGAATCTAATCCTTCATTTCAAGTAATTCTTATCAATTATAAATATTTATCCATAGCTTTATTTAATCAAAGCAATAATTAATCAAAATGTCAAAAACATACTCGAAAAAAGCTCCAAGTATTTCAACTGTTCAAAAATTCTTATCAAATTCAAATGTTGATGAAAATGATATCTTTAAACATTTATTATTTACAACTTTAACTTATAATTCAAAATTTTTATATACTTATCAAAATAAATCAATTAATAATATTAACAGTAAAAATATTAAAAATATTAATAATAATAATATTAATAATTTTGAAACTTTTGATTTTTTAAAAATTATTAAAAATCAATTACCTTCAATTAATAATCCAAATTCTTTATATATTGGTATAATACCAATAATTTCAATTTCAATTTCAATTAAAGATGATAATTTTTTAACTAATTATGAAAAAAATTTCTTAAATAATTATAAAGGTTTATCTTTATATTATATTAAATATAATATTTCTCCAAATAATGATTTAATTACAATCTTAACAATTTCTTCTTCAATTTTAAATAAAAAATTTCCTTTTAAAATTATGGATAATATTTTAAATCAATTTAAAATTTTTAGAAATTCAATAAAACCACAAATTTTTAAAATTAATTATGGTTCAATTGATCAAAACAATAATCAAAATATTGATAAAGAAAATAAATTATTAGAATTTCAAAAAACTTTTGAATCAATAATAATTGATGAAGAAAAAAATTTATTATTAAAATCTTCAAATTTAGTTTTAACTGAATTACCTTATCCAATAAATAATAATTCAAATTCTTTATTTCAATCAAATTTAACTTCAACAAGTGATAATAATACTATTAATAATAATAAAAATTATGATCCACTGTCTGTTGCAGATCTTGATATAGAATTTGCAACAAATGAATTAAATAATATTAAATCTTTAATGAATGAAAATATAAATAAAATTATTGAAAGAGATGAACGAATTGGTTTATTAGTTAATAAAACTGATAAATTAAATATTAATTCAAATACTTTTAAAAGAAGAACTGTTCATTTAAAAAAAAATATAAGATGGAATGATATAAAATTTAAATTAATTGTTTTTTCAATAATCTTTTTTTTCCTTTATTTATTTATTGGTGATATTGCTTGTGGATTACCATTTTATAATAGATGTTTTGTTCATCATCCAAAAAATGATGATGGAAATGGAAATGGAAATGGAAATGGAAAATAATTTATAAACCAACCATCTTATTTCTTATTTTGGTACTTTCAAATTTAATTTCGTTATCAATTTTTTTAGTTCTTCTTTTCTCATCATTTCTTAAATTTTCTTTCTTTTTTTTTTTTTAGTTTTGCAAATAGATTTTTCAATTCTCATCTCCTTTTTATTTTCTAATATTTTAATTAATTAGTTAATTAATCTTTAATTCATGCTTTTAGTTCCATAATACAATTATAGAATGTTTTTTTTTTTCATGAAAGAAACTACATAATTTATTGTTTAAAATTGTTCTAGATATTTTGGAAAAATTAGTGAATATTTGTTATTCAAAACTCAACTTTCAGAATTATTTTCATTATCTGATTTATCAGATTCATCAAATTCTTCATCGGGATCCTTATTTCTTTGAGTCAGAGATAATTTAGTAGTTCTTTTGATTTTAGAATCTTCTGAGTTTTCTTCAATTTCATCTTCCATGATATTCGATCTACCTACAGAAGAAGTATCTCCATTTTCATTCTCATTTTCATTTTCATTTTCATCTTCACTCTCTGTTAATTCTCTCTCAATGTCATCAATTACTTTTAAATCATTACGAATATCATTTTCTTCATCTTCATCTGATTCTTCATCAAGTTCTTCTTTAGTACTATCATTATTATTATTATTATTATTATTATTATTATTATTATTATCTTGTTCTATGTTTGAATCATGCCTTATATCTTTACTTAGAATTTCTTTCCCGGTATTAGTTTTCAATTTTTTATGTGAAAAGTTTTCATCATTTTTTTCAACTATATTTTTTTCAACTACATTTTTCTCAATTAAATTTTTTTCATTTGTCTTTTCATTCTTTGAGGATTCTTCATTTGCATTATTCTGATTAAGTTTTATTTGTTTTTTTTGAGCTTGAATATTATTAAATACTTCTAATTCTTTTTCAACATATGGTATAAAAGAATTAAAACCAATTTTATCTAATGCTTTAGTTATATCTTGAGAAGTTACAGTTTTACGATCATGTTGTTCAGCAAATTGTCGTGCGTAAAACATTAAGTATGATGCAAAAACTGTAGAAGATCTTTGTAATACTGTTGCAGAATCTTTTGATATTAAACTACCATCTGGTAAAACTGATTTTGCTAATCTCAATAAAGTTGATTTGGGAAGTAATATATCATCAATTGAAATCTTTTCATGTTCACGATTTGGTGTTGGATATGTACCATCTGCATTTTTTCTCCATCCTTTTGGTGGCATTTTTTTATATTTTATATCCAAATTAAATTGTTTCTATTATATTAAATTAATTATTAATTCTGAAATTTAATATATGAATTTTCTTTTTCGATCTGATTTTACCTTTATTTTTTTTGGTCTTGAATTATTTTACGCGTTTCATTGGAAATATATGAAATAGCGTGCCCAAGTGATTTCGTAGTGAAGAAAGCTCTTGGTGAGTAAATGAAGTTTCAACGTTACTGCCGCAGTAATTCCTTATCGGACTCTGCTCATGACGTTTTGATTTTCTCGATTTTGAAAGTGCTCGATAAAATTAAGATACATAAATTCATTGAAAATACCTTTTATTTTTATTACATTTCCAAACAATTATCTTTCAATCATCTAATATTTACAAGAAAACATTGACTTTAAATTCATTCAACTCAATCATGGAACCAATTCCACCTTATTATTTCAATGATGATATTCACTCATTTGGCTTTACAACTTCAAGAGACAGATGGCCTAAGATTTTAAAAGGAACTATTGAAGATATTTCAAATTTGATTGAAAAAAGTAGTGACAAAGAAGAAATAGAAGAAGCTGACATTATTAAAGCTGGATTGGTTGAAATATTAGAAGAAGTTGAAAATGACAAAGAACTTTCATTTTTTAGTGATAAATCTGTCTCGGAAATTTCAGGTTTAAAATCTTATAATGAATTATTAAAAAATGCTAAATCAAATTCATATATCAAACCTCAAGATGAAAAATTAACTTGGAAAACAGGTGCATGGTTATTTATTGAATGTTATTTGTATAGAAGAATTGATTGTATTATAAAAAGTCAAAAATTATTTGAAAATTACGATATTTTCGGAAATCTTAAAAAAAGTTCATTTTTATCCTCCAAATTAGGTGTTGAAGAGTTGGCTTTACGTTACAAACAATTATATGATGAAATGAATATAAAAGATGAAAATGAATCAAATAATGAAGTTAAAATTGAATTTTTAACTATTCTTTTGAAAGAGTTTGCAGATATTAGTTTATGGGGAAATGCATCAGATTTATCATTATTGGTTAATATGTCATTAGATGATCTTAAATCTGTCCAAGGTAAAGAAGCAAGAAAAAAATCAGAGAAAAATATAATTGCTAATGATATAAATAAAGTTTGTGAAGGATTATTGAAAGAATATCCTAAAAATATCAAAAAAAGAATTGATTTTGTTTTAGATAATGCTGGATTTGAGTTCTATACAGATTTAATATTTACATTATTTCTTTTAGATTGTAAAATTACGGGAAAAGTTGTTTTAAATTGTAAAGCTAGACCATGGATGGTTTCAGATGCAATGAAAAAAGATTTTTTTTTAATTATAGAAGATTTAAAAGATAAAAGTTTTTTTTCTAATAGTGAACATTTCAATGAATTGAAGTTTGTTTCTGATAGACTTTTAAAATATTATAATAATGGACAAATTATTTTGAAAGATGATGAGTTTTGGACAATGGGATTAAGTTATTGGAAAATTGTGGAAAACGAAAAGCTTTATCAAGATTTAGTTCAATCAAATTTGATTATATTTAAAGGAGATTTGAATTATAGAAAATTAACAGATGATAGAAGATGGAAAAGAGAAACTTCATTTAAAACAGCAATTCAACAGCTTGGTAATTCAGACTTGAAAATATTATCATTAAGAACTTGTAAGGCAGATGTTTGTGTTGGATTAGCAAAAGGTAAGAATGAAGAGCTTATCAAAGAATATCAACAAATGGGAAATAAACAAGGTGAGTTATGGTGCAGCTGTGGTAAATGGGCTGTAATAAGTTTCAATAAAAAACTAAATTAGCTTTCTTAATGAATTTAGTATATAAATACAAATAACTATACATAGTATCTATTAGAAATGTTATTAGAGTTTTTATCTTTTATTTTTATTTCCTTTTTTTTTACTTTTTTTTTCTTTTCAAATTAAAACTCATTTTATTGCAAAAGTAGAGAATACATTGTAACAATTCGTCTACATGAAGAACAAAATCAATCAAAATCAGTTCCAGGAAACCAGCCATAAGTTCTTAAATCAATGCTTAGTAATTCCAAATCCACTTCAACTTCTTCTTCAACGAGTCGTTTAGCTTGAGAAAGTTCCCCAATTTCACCCTTCAACGAGATTCTCTTAGAGATTAAACCTTGTGAATTAATGACTCTCCACCAAGGTATAATATCATCTTGCTCTGTAGGTAAATTTTTCAAAGCAATTCCAACTTGTCTTGAGTTTTGAGGTCTAAATATCATTTTTGCTATGTGACCATAAGTTGAAACCTTACCATAAGGAATTTTTTTCACGGCATCATAGACAGCAGCACGAAAAGTTTCTGCTTCTTCACTTCGCTTCGCCATATTTAGTCTTTGTAATATTGACACAAGTACTCCTTTCCTGCTTTCTTTTGAAAGAAAAGAATTAATATTTTCATATTTTGCATAAGATTTTACTTCTTTTTATGCCACTTGAAACGAAATAATGAGAAGAAACTGACCCATTTTTTTGTTTCTTACACAAAGACCGATATTGTGGGTTTCGTTCTTTTCCCTGTGAACTGAAGCCAATTACTCGGGACTCCTTATTTTTCAAACACCCATGAAATTGGTTCTCTCGGCACGTCCCTGATGTTTATACCCATTTAGCATTTTGTTATGTATTTTGATATTCTTTACTTTTTTAATTTCTGAAAACTACTGGTTTTTATCAATTTATGTTTTATATATTATTATAATCCCATAAATGGATTAAATGAATTAATAATTTTAAGAAAATATAACAGAAAAGAGGTAAATAAGATGGTAAGTCTTCCTTTTGTTTATTATTCTTTATTTTAAGTTTGAGTTTTTCAAGATTTGATCTACTATTCTTCGACTACAAAATTAGAATAAAAATACTAACTATTTCATAACTTAACTCGATCTTTTTATAATTTTTTTGCTCTCATTTTTTATTTTATAAATTCAGACCAAAAAGGCAAGAAAGCAAAGTAAAAATTCTATAACCTCTGAACAAACTTCAGATGTAAATCAATCCGATGATAAAAATGATACAGATAATAAAGATGATAAACAAGATTCAGTCGATACGGTAGATTCTGTTGAATCTCCTAAAAAATCTATTACTTTGAACAAAACTGATACTACTTTAGATTTAGAATCAGTAATAGCCGAAAATAAACAAGCATATTTATTGAAAAATGATGCCAAAGTTGAAAGATTGAAAGATAAAAGAGAGATGTATAAACGAATAAAATATCTTTTGAATTTAACTGATTTATACAGAGAATTTATACAGTCTGCCATTTCAAATAATAATCGTGAATTGAAAAAGATTTTGACTGAAATAGACAATGAAGAAAAACAATCAAACTTATCAAATTTACGATCTTCAAGAAGATCTAATATCAATTCAAGTAGAAGAAATACTCGTCGTCGTAAAACCGAAAGAGAAGAAGACGCAGAATTGATTCATAATGAAGAAGACATTAATGATTTATCCACTGCTACTATTTTAACCGAATCTCCTTCTTATATTAAGGAGGGAATTTTAAGAGATTATCAAATTCAAGGTTTGAATTGGTTAATATCTTTAAATGAAAATTGTCTTTCTGGTATATTAGCAGATGAAATGGGTTTAGGTAAAACTCTTCAAACAATTTCTTTCTTAGGTTATCTTAGATATATAAAAGGTATAACTGGTCCTTATATTATTATTGTACCGAAATCAACTTTAGATAATTGGAGAAGAGAATTTTCAAAATGGACACCAGATGTAAATGTTTTAGTTTTACAAGGTGCTAAAGATGAAAGATCAAAATTAATTCAACAAAGATTATTATCTTGTGACTTTGATGTTTGTATAACTTCTTTTGAAATGGTAATAAGTGAAAAATCTCATTTAAAAAAATTTGCTTGGAAATATATAATTGTTGATGAGGCTCATAGAATTAAAAACGAACATAGTGCGCTATCTCAAATAATTCGTCTATTTTATTCCAAGGGAAGATTATTAATTACTGGTACTCCTCTTCAGAATAATCTTCATGAATTATGGGCTTTATTAAATTTTATATTACCTGATGTATTTGGAGATTCTGAAATATTTGATCAGTGGTTTGACAGAACTAATTCTGATAATGAATCTGAAAATGAAGATGAAAAGGCTAAAAAAGAAGAATCGATGGTTCAACAATTGCATAAAATTTTAAACCCTTTTTTATTAAGACGAGTTAAAGCTGACGTTGAAAAGTCTTTATTGCCAAAAAAAGAAGTTAACGTTTATGTAGGAATGTCAGAAATGCAAATAAAATGGTATAAAAAACTTTTAGAAAAAGATATCGATGCTGTTAATGGGGTCGTTGGAAAAAGAGAAGGTAAAACAAGATTGCTTAATATTGTTATGCAATTAAGAAAATGTTGTAATCATCCATATCTTTTTGAAGGTGCAGAGCCTGGTCCTCCTTATACTACCGATGAACATTTAATTTTTAACTCTGGAAAGATGATAATATTAGACAAGCTATTGAAACGTATGAAAGAGCAAGGTTCTAGAGTTTTAATATTCAGCCAAATGAGTAGATTGTTAGATATCTTAGAAGATTATTGTTTTTTTAGAGAATTTAGCTATTGTAGAATAGATGGATCAACTGCTCATGAAGATAGAATTGCTGCTATTGATGAATATAATAAGCCTGGTTCCGATAAGTTTATATTTCTACTAACAACAAGAGCTGGTGGGTTAGGTATAAATTTAACTAGTGCTGATATAGTTGTATTATATGATTCAGATTGGAATCCACAGGCAGATTTGCAAGCTATGGATAGAGCTCATAGAATTGGACAGAAAAAACAAGTTCATGTATTTAGATTTGTTACAGAAAATGCAATTGAAGAAAAAGTTATAGAACGTGCTGCTCAAAAGCTTAGGTTGGATCAATTAGTCATTCAACAAGGTCGAGTGCTGAATAAGAATAATAAAACAGGAGATAATAAAGAAGATTTATTGAGTATGATTCAACATGGTGCTCAAAAAGTTTTTGAATCAAAAGAAGGAACAATAGCTGATGATGATATTGAAACAATTTTGAAAAAAGGTGAAGAAAAAACAAAGTCTTTGAATCAACGATTTGAAAAACTTGGTTTAGATGATCTTCAAAAATTTACTTCAGATTCTTCTGCTTATGAATGGAATGGTACAAATTTTGCTAAAAAAAATAATGAAGGTCGAAACTTTCAAACTTGGATTAATCCAAGTAAAAGAGAAAGAAAAGAACAGACATATTCTGTTGACAATTATTATAAGGATGTACTTCAAAGTACAAAAATAAATTCTGGTGCCAAGGCACCAAAAGCTCCGAAAAATATTCATACTCAAGATCATCAATTTTATTCACCTGATTTGGATGCCTTGTTAGAAAAGGAAATGTTATATTATAAAAAACAGATAAACTATAGAGTTCAATTATCTGATATTATTGATATGGAAGAAGAAAATGCTTTAATGGAAAGTGATGAAGAAGATAAAGAAAAAGATAATGGAAAAGACAATTCAGATCCTCCAGAAACTAGAGATCAAAAGAAGAAAAGAGAACAACAACGAATTAATAATGCGGAACCTTTAACTAAAGAAGAAGATGAAAAAAAAGAGCGATTGATTGAAGAAGCATTTGGAAACTGGAGTAGACGTGATTTTACAAATTTTATTCATTCAGCCGCAAAATTTGGTAGAAATGCATATTCTTTAATTTCTAAAGATTTAGGAAATAAAACTAAAGAAGAAGTGGAAAAATATAGTAAAGTATTTTGGGAAAGAAATTCAGAAATTGAAGGATATGAAAAATATATATCTCAAATTGAATTTGGAGAAAAAAAATCACAAAAATTATTAGCTCAACAAAAATTATTAGCAGATAAAATTTCAGAGTATAGATCTCCTTTAGAAGAATTAGTTATAATATATCCTCCAAATAATTCAAAAAGAGTTTATTCTGAATTAGAAGATAAATTTATTTTAATTATTGTTAATAAATTAGGCTTATTTTCAGATAATTTATTTGAAAAGGTACGAGAAGTTATTTCTCGAAGTGAATTATTTAAATTTGATTGGTTTTTTCAAACAAGAACTCCACAAGAATTATCCAGAAGATGCAATACACTTTTATTAGCATTACAAAAAAATAGGAAACAAAATGAATCTAAAAAAAGAAAAAGAAAATGTGTATAAAATAAATGCATATAATGTAAAGAGTTAAAATTTTATATGGTCATTTAATCATTATATTCTATATAAGTTAGTATTTTAGAGAGGAGTTTAAAAGTATAAAGGTAGGAAAGTATGAAAGTATGAAAGTAAGAGAGGTATAAAAGTATAAAAGAGAATTGTAACGTTATTGTAATGTATATAAAAATCTAATGTATAAGTACAGTAGTTTAAAAAAATGATAAAAATGATAAAAATGATAAAAATGATAAAAATAGTGTAAAAATTAATTAAAAAATCATAATTTATGTAATATTTTAGGACATGAATTATTTAAAACATGTTCATTTAACCAAACATCAACATTAATTATATTTAAACCACAAATTTTACAATAACCAGAAACATTATTTCTATTTTTCTTTTTAGTTCCAGGAGGATATTGAAAATGTAAAGCTTTTAAATGATTTTTAAAAGTATCACATCTTGAAAATATTCCAGTTGGATGACAAGAACAATGAATTTCATTATTATCATCATTTATAAAATTTGCAAATGGGCAAATAAAAATGCCATTTGGTAAATTTGAATTATCAGTTGAATTTGAATTTTTTTTTTCATCAGAAATAATATTTTGTTGTATAGAATCTTTAAAATGTCTTTTTTGATGTCTTAATAAATCATTTGGTCTTGAGAAACCTTTTTGACAAATTTTACAAATATGAGGTCTTAATTCTTCTTTTAAATGAGTATTTTGATGAGTTGTTAAATTTGAGAAAAATTTTGAACAATTTGGACATTGTTTTTTTTTACGTTTTAAAATTTTTTTATTATTTTCAATATTATTTTGATTTTGATTACATTGATTATTTAAACAATTTTCAGAAATTATATTATTGATATTATTGTTATCGGTATTTGCGGGAGAGGAATTAATATTGATGATGTTATTATTATTATTATTATTATTATTATGATTAATTTTGAGATTGGTTGAATGATTATGAATTTTATTTGATATTGAAAATGAAGAATCAGATAAATCAGGAGAAGAAGGATTTGATTTTATTGAATAATTACTATTTGATAAGCTTAATAAAGAAGGAGAAGATGAAGAACCTGGACTAAAAGAAGGTAATGTAAATGGAGATTTTTGAGAAGGAAATTGATTAAGATTAGGATTTAAATTGAAATTATTATTATTATTATTATTATTATTATTATTGTTGTTATTGTTTATATTCTGATTTATTATATCAATTGAAGATAAAGGAGGTAATGAAAATTGATTTAAATTATTATTTAAATTATTATTTAAAGAGTTTAAAGAATTTAAATTTGAATTTAATTGATATGAATCCAATGGATTTGAATTTATATTTATATTTGAATTTATATTTAAATTTGATTGAGGCATTATAAGTGGAGGTAATTTTATATAATTTGAATTAAATTGGTTATTTTTATCAATGATTGGATTATTATTATTATTATTATTATTATTATTATTATTATTATTACTACTAGTATTATTACATTGGTTAATGAGATATTGATTATTACATTGATTATTGAATTGATTTGTATATTGATTATTTGAAGAGAAATTGAAAGTACCGTTACTCATTTTGGAAGGTGAAGTATGTATTAATAATATAAATGAAATGAAATGAAATAAAATGAAATGAAATGAAGTGAAGTGAAATGAAAAGAAATAATAATATATTATACAATCGAGAAAAAATTGAGAAATTGAAGGATATATATATATATATATATATATATATATATTTAATACTAATAATATATTATTAGTTTGGGGTTAAAGTATATACTTTTGCCGAAATTTAAAGATATGTTTTAATAAATCTAATTTTTTGAATTATGATTAGTAAAATAGTCAGAAGAAATATAAGAGAATTTCCAGTGTTTAAATCTAAAGTCAAGAGGTCTTTTTTTTTTTGTTTTTTAAGTTATGGATGGATAATTGTTTTTGTTTATGATTTGAGAAATAATCTCGAGTTCTTTTTGTGAAATTGAACAGACATAAATAAATAAATAAATAAATAAAAAAACTAAAAAAGACTATTGAAATGTGAGGAAGAAAAAGTTTAATAGCCAGGTTCAGATTGGAATCATAAGATAAATCAATGGCTGAATTTGTTTTTGGTTATCTCTTGAGGTAAATAATCTCGGAATCGATTTCGAAAGCAAAGCAAAGTAAAGTAAAGAAAACACTCGAATGATGAAAATGGAACTGAATTTTTACTGCGATCACACTCAGAAACAAAAGAGACTCAAAAGAAGAGACTCAGAAGAGACTCAGAAGAGACTCAGAAGAGACTCAGAAGAGACTCAGAAGAAGAGAAGAGATGATTAAAAGCAGACTTGTTGTTAGTCATGGAGTTTGAATATTTGTATTTGTATTTGTATTTGTAGGAGCAGAGAGAAGAGAAGTAAAGGAAAAGTATTTACTTTTCAATAAAGGGTGTTTTCGAGATAATATTTCGAAATCATAATCATAATCACAGTTTTCTGCTGTAACTGTTAACGCTGGTGTCGAGGTGCATGGAAAGCGGATAAATGAGTTCTGGTGGTAGCAGCGGTAGCAGCGGTAGCGTGACCAGCCGATTAGGTAATCGGAGCTGGTTTGCGTCAATTTCCACGGCAAGCACGGCTGAAGATCCCAACGGCCTGGGCTGGTGGCGGTGGAGGCGAGGACCCAAACAGGAGCAGAAATGGTGCAGGCAGCTCTTAGCAAGGCTGCACCGCCTGGCGTTCAGAGACTTGCCACAGAACAAGGAAACAACAGGCAAACAACTGGAAAAGGACTGGAAAAGGACTGGAAAAGGACCGGGAAAGGACTAGGAGAACACGGCAGAAATCGGTGGGCTGTCGCATCAGCTGGCTGAGCGGGATCCGCTGGGCTGGTTGTGGTGGCCCTGCTCCACTAAGTGCTCGGATAAAGTATATTTGAGTCTATTTCTGAGGCCGGCTACCGGTTTCCCCAGCGTGCTAAACGCCAGCTGCCAACCGGCTCCTTCTCGGAGATTCTTCTCACTTTTCTTCTCACTTTGCACAAAACAAGTCTGGCTAGCACGGCTAACGTTACATGGTCTGTTTACATCACGTGGAAATATATTTTCGAATTACGTTTCCAAATGAGGTTTATCTATTAGGAGATCCGCAAAATTGGATTCATCTAAAAAAATATTTGAAAAATTTAACTTTTAACAGAAATAAAAGAAGTGTAATGTTAATTGATTAAAGATTGATTATTAAAATGATTGAAATAAGTTATTAAAATAGCAGTATTATCAAATGGAAAACTAAAAAAAAGTTATTAATGAAATAGATTGAAGAAATAATTGAAATATAAAATATAAAATATAAAATATAAAATATAAAATATAATATAAATATATGGGGATAAATACATAAATACATAAATAAAAGAAAATGATAAATGGTGAATATATTAATGATTTTTTTTTTTTTTAATTAATTATATTTAAAATTATATTTTTTTAGTTTTTTTTTGATTTGGCAATGAACTTGTTGAAGACTTTAAAGATTTTGAAGTTTTTGAAGATTTTTTGTTATAAATGGTGATATAAAAACTAATAAATAAAAAAAGGTAACTTGTTAAAATTAAAACTCCATAAATTGAAGCAGTTTCACTACCATAACAAGAACCTCTATGTGGAATCCATGAAAAATATTTATCAGTATAATATTCAAAACATGCATAATAAACAGCTATTAAATCTAAAATAAATTGTAAAATTTGAAATCTTGTAACCCATTGTTTCCACCAAACTTTTATACCTCTTGCAGATAAAAAATAATAAAAATACATTATAACATGAACAGATAAATTTAAAGAAATTGGTACCCATTCAACAGATGTATGACCAATTAATTGTGTATAACATAATAAAGCTGTTGCACCATGATGATAAACATGTAAAAATAATAATTTTTTATTTTTTAAAATTAAAAATAATGTATCAAATAATTCCCAATATTTTGTTAAATAATTTAAATAATATAAACTAACAATTTTTTTTGTAAAACCACCATTTTTATTACAAATTGTAAAATAAAAATCATTTTTAAAATAAATTGGTAAAATTTCTTCAATAATTAATAATAATAAAATTCCACTAAATGTTGATAAAAATAAATTATGAATTTGAAATAAATAATTTAAATTAAATTTTCTAATATTAAATTTTAATAAAATATATTTACCACCAAATATAATTAAATAATATAATAACATCATAATTATAACTAAATTACCATTTGCCATAAAAGTTTTACCAGAAATAAATTCAAAATCTTCTGGTGAATAACCAATAATTTTTTTATAAATAAATGAATAAATTGGAAATAATTTTAATCCAAATGGATTATCTAATGATGGATATCCATATTCTATAGGTATTTGACTAATAAATTTTATATTACTCATTTTTGATTATGTCTAAGTAAAAAATAAGAAATAAGAAATAAGAAATAAGAAATAAGAAAAAAGGTATAATTGAATTGAATTTAAATAAATAAAGAATAGAAAAAAATATTGATTTTTATTTTTATCATGATATTTCTTTTCAGAAAACTAATTATGAAGTTAAAGTGATAAAGTAATAACAATAAATAATAAAAACAAAAGAGTAACGTGAGATAGAAAATAACTTGTTTATTTGACTAACAAGTTGATCGATAAATATCCTTCAGTATGTTATTAATCTATTTATTGATAATTTGATTAAAAAAACAATAAAAAAACAAAATAAAATAAAGTGAAAGAAAGTGAAATAATACTAATATTGGTAAGGAGTGTAAATTCTACAGGAATTGGTTCACTATTGTAAGTTACAGTATGTAAAATGAAAAATATGAAAAATATGAAAAATATGAAAAATGAAAATAAATATGAAAAATAAATGTAAATAAATAAAATAAAATAAAATAAATAACTAAAAGCAAGAAAACAAACAGAAAGAAACAGAAACAAGCAAAAAAGTGAAAAACCAAACAAAATCAGCCAAAAGTGTGTGGAGATAATCGACAGGCGAAAAAGAGCGATTCTAACTGTCGTTTATCGAGAGCGGCGTGCAGCAGGGCTATACGACAATCCATCCACGGAGCGTGCATTCCCAGGCTGGAATCGCAGCGGTGCAGTTCTAGATACTGGCGAGAGTGGGCGTTGCCCGGGAGCTGCTGACGTGGCCCTCCCCCTGGCACGCGGCACAAAACGCATGTGACCGGGTAGAACGGATGGATACCCGCAAATCCGTCGCCAGAAATACGGATCCTATTTTGAAAAAATTATATTACCAGTGGTGCGGTACTCTATACTACTGCACCAGTACACACATACTTGCATTGAGACCGTGTCGCTGGATTTAAATATTTCCGCGCCACGGTACATAGGTTTTACAATTCCACAGGCGGATTCTCCGTGCCGTTCCAGTCGCTCAGTCCGGTTTTTATGGTAACTGGTAATATTTGGTATTATTTGGTAATATTTGGTATTTATTTATCAACGTAACTGGAAATCATAGACATCGACATCAAATAAATATACTTCTGTATTTGTATTAATAATAAATAATAAATAATAATAATATTTCTGGAGACCTTCTTTTGAATAAGTAGACAATTAGAAAGGATCTCAATTCATTAAATAAAATCATGAGTAATGATACTGAATTAAAGACTTTAAATGATTCTTTGAATCAAAATTCTTCTTCAATTCCAGATGATTCTTTCAATGCAAATAAATCAATAATTTCAAATAATTCAATCATATCTAAAAATTCTTTACTTTCAAATGATTCTCAATCTATTCTTAATAATATTTCTGTAAAGAGTTATGATAATGATAATGATAATGATAATGATAATGATAATGATAATGATGATGATAATAATGATATTAATTATCTAAATAAAACTCATTCTCGTTCTAAATCTCAACCTCAAATTCAAACTCACTCTCGCTCACAATCTGATTCTCGTTCTCAATCTCGTTCATTAACTCCATTATCTCAACAACCACAATTAAATATTAAAATAAAATTTGAAAATGATTTAAATTTATTATTTAAATCTTGTCAATCTGGTGATTTAAAAACTGTAAAAAATTTAATAGAATTTAATCCAATTTATGTAAATTCTTATCTTTCTGATAATATTTCTGCTTTACATTGGGCTTCAATTAATAATAGATTATCAATAATAAAATATTTAATTTCAAAAGGTGCAAAATTAGATCATAAAGGTGGTGATTTAAATGCAACTCCTTTACATTGGGCTTGTAAATTTGGTTTAGTTTATATTGTAGATTATTTAATTTCAAATGGTGCAAATCCTTTTAAAACTGATGCTGAAGGTTTTAATTCTTTACATTTAGCTGTACATTCTTCAAATATTATGTTAGTTATTTATATAATTATAATGACTGGTATGTCAATTGATCAATCTGATTCAAATCTTAGAACTGCTTTACATTGGGCTTCTTATCAAGGTGATTCATTATCTGTAGATTTTTTAACTAATTTTAATGCAAATGTAAATTTATTAGATAATACTGGTTTTACTCCTTTACATTGGGCTTTAATTAAAGGTAATAAATCAATTTTAAAAAATTTATTAAATAATGGTGCTGATCCATTTTTAAAAACAAATGAAGGTAAAAATGCTTTTCAAATTGCAAAAGAAATGAATACTTTAAAAAATTTTAAAATTGCTTTAAAAGAATCTGATAGAAATTTATTAAATGCAAATAAAAATATTAGATTTTTAAATAATTCCTCAAAACAAAAAAATATTGCAAAAATTTTAACATTTTTAATACCTTTTCCAATAATTTTTACAATTTTATTTTCTTGTAATTTTTTAAATTATAATTATCAAGTTAATAATCAAAATTCTAATTTTAATAAATTATTAATTTTTACATCTTTAATATCAATAATTTCTTTATTAATTATTTTTACTAAAAGTTTAATTCAAAATTATTCAAATGAAAAATCTTCTTTTATAAGATCTCCATTTTTATCTGGAATTTGTTTTTCAACAATTTTTTTCACAATTTCATTTTGGATTTTAATAATTTTTCCAAAAACTTATTATTTAAATCCTTTTTTAAATTTCTCATTTTTAATTTTATCAATTTTAGTTTTATTAAATTTTTTTAAATCAATGTTTTTAAATCCAGGTTTAATTAAAAAACCTGATTCAATTCAAAAAATTATAAAAAATTTAATAAAAATTGGTAAATTTGATTCAAAAAATTTTTGTATTAGAACTTATGTTAGAAAACCTTTAAGAAGTAAATATAGTCGACTTTATAAATCGGTTGTTGCAAAATTTGATCATTATTGTCCTTGGGTTTATAATGATGTTGGTTTAAGAAATCATAAAATTTTTTTATATTTCATAATTTTTTTACAGTTAGCAATTGTTAATTTTACTTATCTTTGTTTAAATTATTTTATTCAATTATATAATTATCATTATAATCAAACTTCAAATTCAACTGATTTACCTTACAAAGAATGTGCTATTTTACCAAATGCTGCTTGTTATGGCTATAATTATTCATTTTCAACTTTTATACTTTTATGCTTTTTAATATTTCAAGGTGTTTGGATAACTTTTTTAGTAATATCTCAATTATTACAAGTATCTATAAACTTAACAACTAATGAAGCAAATGAACTTCAAAATTCTTTTAAATTTCAAGAAAATAGTAATTCTCATTATTCTTCTTTACCTCCAGATTTTAATATTGATATCAATAGTAATTTAGATAATTCCAACTCAAGTATTAATTCAAATTCAAATCATTTAGATTCTGGTAATTTTTCTTCTGGTTCTACAGCTCCAAGTAGTTCTTCAAGTAGATTAAGAAAATCATCGAAACAATTAACTTGTTTTTCTTCTTTTGCAAGAGTAACAGGTATCAATCAATTATTTTTATTTTTTAATAGAGATAGAGTTAATTGGTTTAAAAATAAAAATAAATATAATAATGGTTTTAAAGTGAATTGTTTAGATTTTTGGCTTAATGATGATAGACTTAATAATGGCATTAAAAGTTTGGTACGTATTTCACCTGAAAGTGGGTTGGGAAGATTTAATGGTGAAATTATTAATTATTATGAGTTTTATGATAGTAATCTTCCATCAATGAGTTATAGACAATTGGTATAGTATAATTGGGTTTTTTTTATTTTTCAAAATTTGGTTTTTTTTTTTTTTTTACAGCTAGTTATAGCTCTTTCTATTCTTTTCTTAATTTTTATTCCTTTTTTTTATTTTTATATAGTTTTTCTTTTATGTTTCATAATTCTTGGTTTGACAATTTTATTTTTATTATTAATTGTAATTCAATAAAAGCTTATTTGCATATAATTAAAACATTTTTACTCATGTAAATAATTCGCTTGCTAATTTATGGTTTGATGAAATAAACCATTATTTATTATAAGCATTCCAAAATGCAAAAAGAATATCCTAAAAAACTATTATACAATAAAATTAAAGAAAAAAGAAATAATTTATAAAATACAGCAAGAAACACATAAACCGAGAAATCAAATAAAAGCCATAACTATAATAAAGATAATAAAAAGGAACAAATGAATAAAAATATTAAACTACTTTCCCAATTGCTAATAGTGACGAAGGAAAGCCAATCTTTCTACGTCTAGCTTGATCACCCCCTTTAGATGCTGTAGGACGGTTAAAACCAGCCTTGCCAATGGCACCACGAACACCTAGACCAACTTTGGGTAATGGTGTAACTTTCTTTTTATATGAAGGTAACTTAAAGGAACTTTTGGAAGCCCATGACATAATATTTTCCATGGTGGGCTCTTCTTCTATAGGCTTATTATCATTAGCTTTCAAATTCGAAAGTGAAGAAGGTTTGGTAGAGCTATTAATACTTGTCAATTTCTTAGGATTCGAGCCTACCAACTCCAGAGCCTTTCTTTTAGAAGGCACAGTTGAACTTGATGTAAGCTTCTCAACATCGAGGGTTTTTTTAACGCTAGAATTCTGCATTCTCAGAGAATCAGTTTTCTTATATGGGAGAGTTGCAATTTTCTTGAAAAGAGGTGTCAATTCTGGATCAGGAAGCTTGGATGGGGGTAAAATGTTAGTGGGAGAAGTATTTATTTGACTGGTCCCAACTCTAAAAGCTGATATAGTAGATGGTGGAACACCTGAAACATGAATAGATTCATCTTTGGATAAATCGTTCGATTTTTGAGTGACCATTTTGGAAATTACTTCAGACAAAATAGATACGAGCTTTGATTGAGACGTAATCCTAGAAGGGTTACTAGATGAATTTAGTTGTTTTAGTATAGACTCTAAGTCAAAATCCAGTTTATGCAAAGTAGAACTTTCCTGAAAACCAGCGGGCTCTAATGATTTTGAATAGCTATAAGTACCGATTGGTGATCTTTTATCTTTCTGTTTGTCTGTTCTTTCAAGTCTTTTGGCTTTTCTTCGAGTGAATTCATCTAAAATCCATTCTTGTTTACTTTCAGAATCATCCTTCCCAAAAAGCAATTCTGCTTTTTTATGAACTCGACACCTTAAATCGTTATCCTTGTTTCGATCAGAATTTTCTTCCCTCCATCTCTTTTTTCTTTCTCTATTATCCATTCTTATTCTCTCTCGATCGGGTATACCTGATTCCAATAAGAACTGAATTGCACTTTCTAGTGCTTTTCGCGTTATATCATCAGTATCAGGGATTTTTTCAAGTGATTCTATTCGAGAATAATTTTTACTCTTTGCATTTTTCATGGATGATCTGTTGAATGCCAATGTTTCTGCAATGGACAATTTTTGTTTACTTGGAATAGTTGAGCTTTTCTCTTCGATGCTCTCACTAGAAACCAGTTTAGTAATCTTTGATTCAGATTCAGATACTTTTTTTTTCTTCTCTGCATTTTCAGTTATTCCCGAGGCCATAGCAATAGCATCTTGAAAGATAGAGTTCATAATTGAGTGGTTGTTAAGAATATTTTCTACAGGATTTGAAGCCACTAGCGTTTTTTCAGATTTTTCATTGGTAATACTTTTTGATGCCTTAGCTTTCCCTATGGAATGCAATGCCGACTCTATAGCCTTATCAATATCAATATGTGCTAAAAAGTCAGATGTTAGAGTAGACTTCGGTAAAGTCTTTGGAAGATTAGATGCAAAGCTTTGTGATCTTTCTGATTGAAAATTTCTTCTGGGAAGTTTTATCTCAGATAAAGGTTTAGACTCATCAATCATCGGAAAGTCAATTATATCATCAAGAGCATCGTTAATAGCTTTATCTAATTTGTTAGTAAGCGAAGGCCTTGTAATATTATTACGTGATAAGCTAGCTTCTTTTTGATTTCCAGGTTCTGGAAGATTAACAGAAATCTCGTTAAGTGCATCATTAATTGCATTTTCCAAGGCAGAATTACTGACTTGGTTTTGTTTAGCTGCTTTGTCAACGGAAATTTTCAAAGGGGATATGCTTGGAGATTTTTTCTTATCTTTGTAGCTTCTTTTCTTAGGTTTTCCTTTTGTCTCTGATAAAGAAATATCCTTAAAAGCATTTTCGATTGCTAAAGATAAAGAATCGTTTGTAATTGATAATGATCCATCAGATTCATTGTTTATTAGTGAAATGTCGTTAAGAGCATCTTTAATTGCATCAACCCTACTATCTTTTAATGTACTTCTGTAGTAGTCTATAGACCTAGTAAATATGGAAGGCTGAAAGGAAGAATTTAGAATAGGTCTTTGAAGATGTCGCACTGATTCTAAAATTGTTCGAGTTTGTTTTGACAAGTCATGTCTGCTACTTATTGGAATTTTGCTAATATTATCTGGATTCTCTAAGTCATCTAAAGTTATATTATTAAGAACATCAGAAATAGCTGTTGATAGTGGATTGACTTTGATTTCTTTTGCTTTTTCGGTATTTTTGTCTTCAACCAACCGAGTTATGTTCAAAGCTTCATTTATAGCATGGGTAAGGGGATCATTTGAAGTATCTTCTGGAATTTCCTCTAGAATTTCCTCCGGATTTGGTTCTTGACTGTGTTCTGAAAATTCTTCTCGATTACAATCTGGAACAGTACTTTCATTATCTATTTTCTGTTCAGGACTTATATTAAGTGCATCTTCAATTGCGGATGTTAAATGATCATTTTGAGTAGCTTCATTTAAATCTATTTGAGACCAATTCAAAGCATCTGAAATTGCTGAGGATAATGGATCTTTATTTTTGGTATTAAAACCATAAGATGAATCATTAACATTTGGCTGATCCATATCAAAATTTTGATTAATAGCTTCTGCTATTAATGTATTGGTTTGTGATGATGCATGACTAGGTTCTTCATTCAATACTTTGTCTGTGTCAATTTGAACTATTCCAAGGGCATCATTGATAGCTGAAGATAATGGATCATTACTCTTAGATAATATTTTATTATTTTCAAGATTATGATCAATTTTAGTGTTTTCCACTTCAACATTAAGTTCTGACGATTGGAAGGCTTCATTGATAGCCGAAGAGAGAAGATTTTGGGTACTTTCGTTTTGAGAAGACTCGATATCAAAATCGTTATCTTTATTGGTTTTTTTTTTTTCTTGAAGTAAGGCATTCTCAAAAGCATCATTTATAGCAAAGGATAATGCGTCAGCGTCATTATTATCAACAGATGTTATAGTAGGAACCTTATCAATAGGATCTTCTTTATTCGAATCAACGATACTAAACGCATCATTTATCGCAGAAGCCAATAAAGAATTCTCTGCACTATTTTCAATTTCATTTCGATAGTCTTCTTCAGACATTCTACACAATCAAAAAAACAATCAAATTAAATAAGCACATTGTTAGTAACATATTGACACATTTGTGATTTCCATAAGCCAAAATGGCAAAATCTAATTAAAAAAAATTTAAAAATATTTGAAATACATACTTTTTCTATATCACCCTATGTGGTTTATTTTTCATTAGAAATGTACTAAAGGTATTATTTTGCAAAAGTGACTGTTTTTTTGACTGTTTTAATTTTTATTAGAAAACATCAAGGAAATAGCAAGGGAAATTCTGATACTGCCATGAATATTTTATCATGGTGAAGTTTATCAAATATTTAAATTACGTGATTTACAGAAAGTAATCACAGTTATACTGGGGATTTTTCTAACAAATAAAACTCTACAGCAAAATTTGTTCTCTTTTTAATGGTATTTAGGTATCCCTTTAATCCAAGGATCTGTGCCTTGGCTCTTAAGCGCATAATACACTTTTTTTAATGTTATACTATTTTGAAAAAAATGGGTATTTAGTTTGAAATGTAAATATTCTTAGAAATAGTCTTAGTTTCTACAATATATCACGTGCTCGTTTAAGCCAAAATATATATTATGCTCGTAAAGAGGAAGGCACAGATCCTTGGATTAAAGGGATAACCCTTTTTATTTAACTAATCTAATCATTTTTTCCGGAGCCACGGATATTTTCCACAAAAATATGTATAATCATGTAAGTATGTTCATGCCCAAAACGGCAAAATTATACCTAAGAACACTTTGAAAAAAATTAATTGTTAATTACTTGATTATGTAATGCCATATGACTTTACATTTATCTTTAACTGTTTAGAACGTAAATCACTTACGTTACAGCTAACTGATAACAATACAGCCATCTCTAATGTAGAATAAAGAAAGCTGCACTTTTTATCTATTGATACCTACAATTTTATAAATATTAAATTTTAAATCGAAAACATCAGAATAATTTATAACATTAATTCAAAAAAAAAAAAAGTTTTATTTCGCTTTACATTTTATTTAGATTAATTGAAATGGCCCCTTCAGTAAAAAGAGAAGAATTTTATGTTCCGTAGGTTTCTGTTCAATCTTAATGAAATTTATAATTTAAAAAATGAAAATTCAACTAACATATTTGAAACAAATCAAAATGTAATTCTTCATTTACTTTCTTTGCTCAATCCTATATTAGATATGTTCATCATGATATAGAACCAAGACAAAGTCCAACCACATCTTTAACTCAAAGTATGCCAATGGCTGCTATGTTTATGAGGCAAAAATTATTAGGATGGACAGCTTTTACTTTTGCTGTGCAAAATTATTTAACTTATCATCATGATCGTAATATGCCAAAAGATACTGCAATGTCTCCATTTTTGACTTTACTGTAAGTAAATATAGTACTGCTCAATTTTTTTTTTTTTAACTCTTGTTCTTTTCAGTTTTTGAAATTTTATATTTTTAACTAACTAATTTTTTTAAATAAGTTTTGGTTTGATGGCTCTTTTAACAACATACATGGATGTAAGTAACTTTATTAAAAAATCCTTTTCTGTTTTCATTCTACGTATTTAAACTAACAATTTCCAACTTCAATATCAACAGCTTATAATTCCTGTTGCCAATCCAGCATCTAAGGCTTCAAAAGAAGTAATTGAATCTGCTGCCGTTACTGCTTCCAGCTTGGTTTCCAGTGTTATAACAAGTGCCACTAGCTCTGCTTTGAAAAGTTCCTAATTTTCAATAGTGGGATAATAGTACAATGATTTAATTATGAATACATTCTATTTGATATACTTTAAAATTGAATGAATAATATGATGATATAGTATAATATATGAAAATGAAGGTATTTATCACAAAAACTAATTTTAATAAAAGAACACTGTCTTATTGACCAATTTTACTATTTGTGATTACATTAGTATTTATATTTCCACTTGAGACTATGTTTGAATTGTTTACATTTAAACTTGAAATTGCATTCGTACTTGTATTTAAGGATCCTTTTTTTTTTTTTTTTTTTGGAAGAACAATAACAGGTTTCTTTCTTAAGTTTTGTAAAGTCAATTTATCAAATTCACATCCACATGTCGGACAGGTATTATCACCTGGAATCCTACTTAAAATACACAAACATACGGAACATACATAACCAATATCAACAACATCGCCTGTCAAAAAACATGATGCTCTAAAATCAATATCACCATCTGTTGGTAATATTACATACTTACGTAGAGATGGATCAATAAAAAATGATGTTGATAAATATTGGATGATACCATCTATATCTTCACTTTTAACGAATGAGTAGATTCCATTAGTTGTATCTGAGGCTTGTTGTAAAAAAGTAGATTTACATCCAAATTTACAAATATCAATTGGGATTTTCATTTTTTGAGCTGCGAATATACAATTCATCAATGAAATATATTGTAGGGATGAATCATTTGATGTACTCATGATCAAAACTCTTGCTTTTAGTGAGCTGGAATCATCGTGCATCTGAATTTTATTGATATAAGTAAGAGCAAAACCTAATGCAGCCGGTAAGTTACTTTTACTTTTGATCTCATTGTTTTCTTTTAAATATCTTTCATTATTAGACGATTCTATTAATTCCTCTAGGTTTTTCAAAACGGTTTCATCAACTGTTTTGAATTGTCGATATATATTATGATTTTTGAAATATTTACCATGAAAATGATTTAAAGGAATTGGAGATGGTGAAATAGAATTATTGGATATATTAGCCGTTTTAAAGTTATTATAGTCAGGATTAGTTTTGCCTGGATCGGTTGGATTGAAATCTGGATATAAAAATTGTGATTTTGAGGCTGTCGATGCAATTACAGCTACCTTATTAGAATTATTTAATGAAATATGAGCATTCAAATTAACAATCAATGCCCTTATTACCTTTTTTAACGAACCTTTTCCAATTTCTTTATCCCATTTTGTTGAATCTACTTCAATTATTACTGTTAATAAAGAAGGAGATTCTTCTAATATATGACCTGCTCCTGAACTTCCCGATAAGAAATTTTTTCCTGCTATTTCATCCATCACAACTTAACACAGAAGAAAATTGAATGTGAAAATAGTTATTACAACTTCAATTGAGTGAAATAAAACAATTCTGCTGGTTGTTTTTGAAATATTATTCAATAATCTTTATTTCTGCCAGCAAAAGACTAGCAGTTAAATTTATTTTCATCATACTCAGTAGGATTCACTGTTTATAAAAAGACTGGAGTCTAACCGGGAGGCATGTGACTCGCGGCAAAGAACCAAAATCTCTGTTTACTTCAGCAGCAGGAAAAGTAATTAATGGAACTGGAAATGGAACTAGAAATGGAATTCATACATCAAGACCAGAAGACAGTAAATCTAGTAATCAACAAGCTATTCAAAAAAATTATAGAGCTACAGTTTTAAAAATATTTAAACTGTTTTTTCATTTTCTGTTTAGAGATTTTTTGTTATAGCTCATATCTTTTTTTTTCCAAAAAGAAGAAGAGCATTAAAAGGCCACTTTGAAAGTTTAAGTTCCCATTGAACATTAATCAAAACTCAATGATACTAGGAAATCAACATAAATAGATGACAATAACAAGTAATGAACTAAATTATCTCATTTGGAGATATCTCCAAGAAACTGGACTAGAAATATCAGCTTTTGCTTTACAAGAAGAAACCAGAGTTCATGAGCTTGATGAAAAATTCAGTGAATATATAGGCATAGGGTGCTTAATAGGTTTGGTGCAAAAAGGACTTTTCTATAGTCAAGATGAGAATTTGGTTAACTCGAATGGAGACTTAAAAACCAAAGAAGAAATTAGAGATTCTTTATCTTTGGCGGAGATTATCCAGAAAGAAAGAACTAATTTATTATCTGATCATAATTTCAATGATTCGAATAGCATAAATGAGCGATTAAAACTTCTTAATGGTGATCAAGAAATGGGAGAGGCTGAAGATATCAAACAAAACATTGAAAATGGAGAAATTATACAAAATGGAGAGAGCAAAGAAGATAAAGAAAAGATAGAAGATAAAGAAAATAGAGAATATAGGGAAAATACTCAAACTAAAAAAGATGAGAAGAATGGGACAAAAGAACACGAAAAAGAAAAAGAAAAAGAAAAAAATCAAACTTCAAAAACTTCAGATGAACTTGCTTCAAGTAAAGAAATATCTAGAGACGATAATGAAATCATAAAAATAGAAAACTTGATTCCAAAAGAAGTGATAGTTCAACCCGTAACTTTAGAAAAATCAATTAACATTCCCCAGAGTTTGTGTTGTGATTGGAACCCTAATGCTAATACTGTCCTAGCTTGGGGGCAAAATAATGCCACAGCTAAAATTGTAGTAATATCGAAAAATTCAACCAAAATCCTTCAAGAACTATCATTAGTTCATCCTATTGCCTTTAACTCTAATGGTGTAGTTCCCAAGTCTGATATAACTTGCCTTTCATGGTCTTCGAAAGGGCCTTATCTTGTAACTGCTATTGAAAGTGGTGAGCTAAGATTATGGACAGCAGAAGGTAAACTTCGAAATGTAATGGCACTACATAAAAACCCAATTTTGACAATTAAATGGAATATTGATAATACCTATATTTTAACAATGGATAGCAATAACACAACAATAATTTGGGATATTAATACTGGAGGGGCGGTTCAACATATTGATTACGAATTTTTAATCACAGAATATATTAATTCGAGTGGTAAAAGCATATCCAATGTTTCAGATTCTTCTACTTCATTAGGCGTCGAAGCATGTTGGATCAATAGTCAAAAATATGTTATTCCTGCAATCAATGGGTCTATATTATTTATGGATACAACTTCATTAACTCCAATAGGATTTTTTCAAGGACATTCCATGCCAATTGGCTGTTTATCTTTCAATAAAAAGTTAAATTTATTGCTCAGTGGTTCTGATGATTGTGTGGTGAAAATATGGAAATCAAATTGCTTTTCTAGTGTTCAAGAATTATTGGGCCATTCACAACCTTTAATTTCTGTCGATTGGCTAAACTCTAATAATAATCCATCTATTGAACTCAATCCACTAGTCGTTACAACATCATTAGATGGAACTATCAGAGTTTGGGATATAGTAAAAGGTGAAACTATATTATTTGCTGGTTTGAATGCTGTACCGATATTTTCAGCTTCGCTATCTCCCAACAAAAAATGGCTTGCTACTGGTAGTATGAATGGTGTAATTCGAATCTGGAATATGTCCCTCGAACATTTAAATAAACTTGTTTTATACTATTCTGAAGTAAAACAGAGGTCTGATACGGAGAAACAACCCAATATTTACGATAATTTAATTGTTAATATAGGAAGACTTAAGCCTGTAGGTATATACCAGCCTGACAAAAGTGTTAGAAACTTAGCAGATAGAATTGAAGGGAATAAACTTGAAGAAAATATTAAGGAAAGTACTGAAAAGAATAAAGACTCTTTTTATTGTATCAATGATATATCGTGGAGTCAAAATTCGGATAACCTATGTGTATCCTATTCCAATACCAACAGTATTGTTATCAGATGGCGTGAAATATGATTTTATATTATGTTATGTATTTTATGTTTATAGATGTTCTATTCAGTTTTTGACCTGCTTCTCAAAGTGGTGATAATTGTTTTATTTTGTATAATAGAATCAAATAGTTTTTTTACTTCCAAAGCTCTCAATATTATAAAGCAGATTTTCTTCTTATTAGAAATTGCTTTCATACTATCAGAAAATTGCAAAATAAACTATCATAACTCACCGAAAACATTCTCTCATCTTTAGTGCCAAAAAAAACATGCGGTAACGGTATTTGAATTTTTCGAGTAAACCCAAAATAATCTGTAAACAACCGTAAACGTTGCTGGATTCAGTATTTGTTTTGGTTATCAAAGTTAAAATTTAACTTTGACTCTAGTTTTTCTTTTTGCAAAAGAAACCATCCAAATAAAAAAAACCGGATTTCCTCTTGTCTCTGGTTTAAGAATTACTAAAATTGAATAAATCAAAAGATTCAAGAAAATAAGAATTCGTAATTTTCGATCTTTAGAAGAACTCTCCCTTAATCAATTACTTGATGAAATGTCCCAATATGAACCAATTTGCCTTGATACCGAGGAGACATTTGGAAGTCAGGTATCTTCTAAGAAAAATAACTCTTCACAAACTCTGTATGTAAAATATATTTTTCAATTTGTTTATATCATTCAGCTCAATGAGATCTGCGATTACTAACTAGCCTTCAATGCTTACAAATTTTAGTTCCAAAAAGAATTTACTTGAACAAAAAAACTCATCTCCAATAAAAAAAAAAAAAATAGCAAAAAAGAAAGGTAATGTTTGCAAGCCTTTAAAAAAAAAAACAATTTTCAGTGAGCCTCAAGTTAATTCAATAGAAATAATAGATGAATTTTCTTCTCCTAAGGGGGTTGAAAAATCCACTAGATCATTGTGGAATAACTATAACTGTAGGTTCGATAGTTCCAGTTCAGATCTGGAGCTAGACTTTTTAGAAAAAAACACCATTGAAAAGTCACAAAATAACCTAAAAGACTATAATGAAAAATTGAAGGAGGTAATAGAGCTTAGTGAATTAGAGACAGAAACTGATGAACAAGATAAAACTTGCAAAGAAAAAATGCAAAGGAAAAATCTCGGTGAAAATAAGAATATTCATGCCACTCCGATGAAATCAATCAAAATATCAGTATTGAATCAGTTAAACTCTTCCCCTAGACAAGCAAATCGAAAAAGCTCTATTAGCGACAGTATGCTTTCAGATATAGATTCAACTTTATGGACCCCATTACCTGAGATAGAAAAAAAATCAAAAAAATCTTTTCAGAAGCTTTCTGGAAAAAACACTACTAAGACATCTTTAAAGTCCAAATCTTTCCAAGTTTCCACAATTAAAATATTATCTAGTCCAAAAAATTCTGACGCATTGTCAGATATTTCATTTTTAGAAGGAACCAATTTCACCGCTTCTAATCTCGATATTATTTCTGAAGAAATATCAAATAGTGGTAAAAGGAGTAGCATATCTTTCGTATGTATTAAATGTTTAGGAACAAATTTCCCATCATTTTTATAAACTAGCTTAATTACTAACCTTGCAATTATCTTTCGACAATAGAACATTAATTCTAAACAATCTCATAATTTGGTGAGAGAAGAAACTTCTTTTAAACCCGATAATTTTGATTCTGATCCAATAATTTCAACATCTCCGTCAGTTCCTAAAAGAAGAAATAAGCTAGGAAGGAACGATATATCTGATCCTTCAAAACGATCCAAAACTAACCCAGTTTTCACAGAAAGGGCCTCAATAGGTAGAAGATCAAATACCTTCCCATATTCTGTTTCTGAAAAAAACATTAACTTAAAAGATTACGATAAAAAGTTGCTTGCTTCATTGAACAAAAGTAAGCGAACTAAAGAAGAAATGCTTGCTGAAATAACAATAGAATTTGATAAAGCCATTTTCGACTATTTAAAAAGCAAGGTAGATCTTAAAGAATTTTTAAGTCCTGCAATCTTTTGTCCCATAACAACTATTCATAATTTACCCATTATAACCTGGACACGAACTTTGCAATCTGAATATAATAAGGAAATGGATATTTTTTTACCAATACCAGAAACAAAAAAAAAAGAAAGAGCTGTAGCATATTACTATTCAGCTAGTGATATTGCTAAAAAGATACAAGATAAAACAATTAAATCAGAAATTTTAGGCTATCCCGAATACAAAAATACAGATATTAGAATAATCATTATAGAAGGATACCAGTCGTTTCTTCAAAAATTGTCCAGTGCTAGTAATAGAGATTATTCAAACAAAGTCAGAAGTATTATGAAAGAATCCGAAACCTCTGAAAATTCAGATACTGCAAATCGAAAAGCTTCGTCTAAAAAAAAGAAAAAAAAGAAATTAGTTGATATATGCTTATCTAGTGAAGAATTTGAAATGTCATTAATCAAACTAGAAATTGATCTTAAAATATCTATATTCCCAATTCGTGGAGTTCATGATGGTCTTGAGTGGATAAACTCACTTACTTATACATTATCGGGGTCGATTTATGAAGCAGTGATTCGATTCAGTGAATTTTCCAATGTTGGAGTTATAAAATCAGGAAAATCTGCATATGATTCATATTTTAATTCATTGCAACAATTGAAATTCATGACATCTGGAATAGCCGAGAGAGTTAGTAAAAAATTTCCTTCGATGACTTCTCTTTCAAAAGTGTTTTCCGAAGGTAAAGGATTAGGATTGGGCCCAGATGGAAAAAAGCTTTGCAGAGATTCAATTGAAGCATCTTTGAAAACATTATTTACTTCAAATGATCCTAATGAATTTTTGAGCTAGAGAGAGACAAAAAAAATCAAAAATAGATGCAATTTTATTGTATTATACTTAGAGACTATATATTATTTGAATTATAAAAAAAATTATAGATTTCTGCTTTTTTTTATGAAAGCAACATTTGAAAATATTTTTAAAACCTTGTAGTCTTCGTCAGATATCATATCTTTAACTGTATCAACTAATTTGAATATAGATACAATGAGGTCAGTTTCATTTGAATAGAATTTACAACTCTCAGTTATCAATTGTGAAATTATATTTACTGTTTTATCAATACAATTGATATTTGGAGCTGAGGATGGCAGAAGATATGATCTGATTGAATTTTCCAATAAACTAATAATTTTTTCGTCATGAATGAAATTTTCCATCTGAGAATCAAAACCTGTTGATATTAAAGAAGATAAGAGAGATAGTATTCGAAACTGAATTTTTTTATTTTCAAAAAGAGATTGATTTTGAATAATAAAAGGAAAAATATCCCAACCATTATTAGTATTAAAAACATCACAGGCTTCCTTACATTGTCTGCAAAGAGAAGACAAAGCATATAATGCTTTAGATTTGACATCGACAGAATCATCATTTAAACATAAATCAATAATGGATTTCAAAGAATTATCATAAGAAATGAAATTTAATTGAGATTGTGGATTGTTTTGAACAGCCGTTCCAATTATCGAGCATGCAAAAGTTCTGAAAGAAGTTTCGGGAGATTTCAATTGATTTAATAATGGTTCCCATAATTTTAGATTTTGTATATTATTAGCATTGTCGAGGTTTTCTATTAGCATTTCAAAATTTTCAAAAGCAATTTCTTTTGCCTCCATGGTTGATTCTGGATTGTTGATTACTTGGAAATTTTGAACCATTAAAGTCGGATCATCAATTTTTTGACCAAATAGCTGGGCTAGAAGCTCTGGATCTGGTGCACCTACTTTTTTAGAAGCTTCGGAATCACCTTGAGCAGTTGACCATTGCAAAAGTTTATCCATTTTGATTTAATATGTTTGTAAGTTTGAATAATAATATTTTAGAAACAAAAGAAAATTGTGTTATTTTTAGTTTTTCTGATAATGAATTTAACCCAGATAAACAAAATGTTCTTTGAACTTTTTTCAAGATTAATAAAAAGGATTTTAAAAAATAGCCTAACAGTGTTTTCATTACTACAATAAAGGAAACGAATCAAAAGAAGGTTCCAGATGATTTTCAAATAGAACATCCCTAAGTCTGGTCCTAAAATACATATGCAGAGTTAAGTATACTTGCGTACTCTATACCTATTATAAACGATACTTACCGCTGAATATTTATTTCAAATCCAGTGTAACGGGTCACTTTAAAGTTAACTTAAAAAGCTTTTCGTGGTTTTCCACTTCAATAAACCACCAAAATTACTGTAACCTTAGCGGTGCAGAAAAACTTGAATAACGTTATTCCATTGTATTTGCTTTTGAATAACTATTGAAGCTTTAAATTTTGGAATATTTATCGGATACAAATATTATCAAGAATTAAAAATACTATTATAAACTTATGATATCGATATTTCAATTGCATTTCTTTGAATTTTTTTACAATTATTGTTGCTTACTGACTATCACTTTCAATTCAATCTTTTTTCAATCCTTACTCGATTCATGCAGTTTTTTGTTTTTATACCTAATTGATTTTGTTCAAAAAATATTCGCTTTCCTTTTTATTACTTGCTAACAAAGAATCTTTCATAGATTTGAAAATTTGCAAGCATAAATGAAGCCAACCTTTGTTCATGAACATAAACTTTCTATTAAATGATCCAGCTCAATTGGATAGTAATCTACAAGATTCTAATTGGCAATCTGAAACTCAAACTCCTTATCAATCTAATAATTCAACACATACGTGCTTTCAAAATGATCCAATAAGCCTAAACTCTTTTAATCAACAAAATTTGATTCCAAGTAATGTAAGTATAAATCAGAATCTTAAATCTCCCATTTATATGATGAAATCCAATGGAAATATCACTCAGAATAACTATTTTAATTATCCAAATTCCAATATTTCAGCCAATAAGAAATCATATTTAATGGCCAATCAAACTTTATTATCAATAAATAATTTACCTAATGCCAACACTCAACCTCAAAGCATTATTAATAAACCTATGTATCAGTGTTCTTCTTCCGTAAATTCTAATTCCAATATTTGCTTAGAAAGGCCTAATCAAATCTTAAACTTACATAACTCTTACACAATCATAAGTCCAGAAATCTATAATAATACTCCTTCATCGAAATTAGCGCCTGAAGTAAATAACTCTTCAAGAAATCTGAATTGGAGATACAATAATAACATTTCTTTAGGTAATAATAGTGAAAATAAAAAATATCTGAATAATTTCGAAAATAATATTTACACTGATTCTCATGATATTAAGTATCAGAATTACTATGAGAATAATTTTCAAAATACTTATCAAAACATCAATCCAAACATTCAACCTTACAATCACCAATGTTTCCCAGGTAGCAACAATCCGCAAAACTCTGTCAATAGAAAAGTATATACTGAAGTCGATGATTATAATTTTCGCAACTGTAAAAACAATTTACAAAATATAAATTTTCAAAACAACAACAATTTTCAAATAAATAACTATAACACTATTCAACCCAATAATAGAAATAGAAATAACCCTAATACTAATTACAATGCTTATTACAATAACCCTAATGCTTGTTATAATATTCCTAATGGCTTTTATAATGCTCCTAATGTTCATAGCAATGTTCCAAAAATAAGTAATCTGCAGCTTAAAAGCAATTCCCATATCAACAATTTTCAAATGAATAGCTCTAATCTCAATCAATTACACTCTTTTAAAACAGGCTCTCAAAATCTTTTGAATAAAAACTTAAATTTTGAATTCGCACAGAATTCAAATTTCCCCCATTCTTCCTTCACAAACTGTAATATGTCAAATGAAAGCTATTATTCTAAGATTGATTTTCAGAATTCAGTAACTGAAACAATAAATAAAAACAACGAACACTTAAGTAAATCGTTGAATAATATGGCTCAAACTGAAACATTGAACAAGATCCAAGCTCAACATCCTTTTGCTCAAATTAAAGTAGAAAATGAGCAAAAGGATTTTTTTCAACAGAATCAAGAAATTCAAAAGTCTTCTTGCTTTCCGGTTATAACTTCTATGGGCATTAATACAAAAAAACAAGTTGAAAACATAAACTATGAAAGTACATTGCCTATTAATCAATTAAAGCCCCAACTAATTGAAAAGATTAATATTCAGAAAAATCAAGATAATGTTTCTTTGGAAAATACCATCCAAACCTGTACAATTAATGGAAATGGATTGAAAGAAAGTATCTCTGAAAACTTTGAAAATAACGCGGACGGTGAAAAAAGCTTAACCTTGAAAATTGATAAAACCGAGAATTTAGCTGATTTAAAAGAATGTCAAAATAAAGAAGTTAAAACTATTACAGAAGAGTTGATTATTGATATATCGTCAGAGTTTAGTTCTGATTCGGAATCGATTATACTCATCGAGTCAAAAGAAATAAAAGAAGATAGTTGGGAAAGAGTGCCTTCATATCGGGTGAGACTTTATTTCAAGCCCAAAAGGTTGAAGAAATATTTATCTTTTCTCAATTCTAAGGGAAAAAAATTAAAATCCTTAACTACTTTGAAACAGCCATTCTCTGATTCGGAAGACTCAGATTATAATGATTTCAAAAGTTGCACATTGAAAAAGAAAGTTATTACCCCTACTCCAACTAAACTAGCTTCTAATAAGAAAAAAAACGCTAACAGCTCTTTTAAAAAAAAAAAAAAAAACTCAAGAAACAGATTTAAAATTCCTTTAGCTAAGCTTCCAAAAGAAATACTTAGAACAATTGTCTGCTTTTTAAACCAATATGATTTACGAAGACTAGCTGTAACTAATAAACGAGTATATGGTTACTGTCAAGAAAAACTTTTTCGAAACATTTATATTAGAGGTAATTATGGGAGCCACCAATTTCAGGATATAATTCTCCCCACTAAAAATAAGAATCTTCATTATTTCACTCGTCGAAAAGAAACAAAATCTGTTTTATCCAATTTGAAAACAGCATTTAGAGTGCCTCTATATTCCAATGGAATCTATTTTGATTCGAATTTCACTTACGTTTCAAACAAAAAAATAGAACTACTTTGGAAACTAGTCTCTTGCAATCCTTCTTTGGCAAATCTTTTGAAAGGATTAATTATAGGTTCCTACAATGAGCTTAATAGTAGTCAAGCCGGCTATCTATCTTTGATTTTAGCTAGTCTAAAAAAGTTATCGTACCTATACATTTATAACTTTGGTGAAAATTTTGATAGAATGGATGGTCTTTCTAGCTATTTCGACAATATAAATCAATTTAAGTATAACACTTTTACTCAAAATCCGGAGCTATATTTTGGGCTTCAAAATTTTTCTTTCAACTTTATTCCTAACTCAAAAATACTACAGTCAAGCCAACTAAAACCCGAATATTTAACTGAGCTAAATTTGTACTTAAATTATGAAGTAGTTTATTCTGGAGAGTATGACTTTCAGGATAGTTTTACTAAGCACTTTTTGAAACTTACGTCTTATTCGGATTTCAAAAATGTGAAATATTTGGTTATTAGCAACTATCATAGAAATAGCAAAGTTAATTTGTTAATTAATGCAACTTGTAATTCTTTCAGTGATTCTGTTATCACAAAACCTGATAGAGATTGTTTGCAAAAAAAAGAAATTTCAAGTACTATCAATGCTGCTAAAATACCCATTAATAAACAGGAAATATTTTTCGTGGACGATTTTAACGATGAGGAAAGCCTCGTCAGTTCTTTGGAGTGCAGCTCGGAGGATGAATCTGATGTTGAAATCAAAGTTCAAAACGAAAGTATAATTTCCACAACTAGCAAAATATATGAGAAACAGGAAAGATCTAATATATGTCGTACCTCTAATAATAATTTTCAAACCGTATCTGAAAGAGAATGCCCTACGTTCATTCACCAATCTGAAAGTTCAATAGATGGTTTTTCAGAAAGATCATCACTGAAATCAAATTTATTACTCCCTGATGTTGAAGAAACATATGTATATTATGAATCCACTTACCCTTTGAAAATTTTAAGCCAAATGAAAAAAAAATGTTTTGACTTCACAGTGCTAAATGCTTTGATAATCAAAAATTTTCATGTCGGTGAAAAATCATTTTTAAGCAACAATAGTAAAGATAACAATTTCTTGGGGGTTGCCTCCAGTTTATCATCTTTCTCCGATATTTCATCCTCTTCTGAATCAGAACTCTCCAATAAATCAAACAATTATAAATTCTATGATATAGATGATTCTCTTTTGCTGATGTTATCGAATAACTTAATATCTTTGGAATTAAATTTTTACTGCTCACAAACTTTATCTGAAAGCATTGATAAAAATATGTCCAAGAACGATACAAAGAGCAGCTGTTATTGTAATTTTTGCTTTTTTCATTTGATTGAATCATTTGTTTCTAAATTGTATGGATTGAAAAAGCTTGCTTTAAAGTTGAAGCCAGTCAATCAAAATAATACTTTCAAATATGGTTTCAACAATGGTGACATAAGATATTCTCTCTCAGAAAAGAATTCAATTTTTCCTGAAGATTTGCTGCTGGTAGAGGAAAATGAAACTGATTTTCATACAGGGACTCTCTCGGCTACAGAAAAGCAAGCTTCCTCATCAGGGGAATTTTCTCTTAGCGATGAAGAAAATGCTGTAGCTAATAAGCTTCGTAATAATTTTACGAATATAACAAATCAGGATTCGAGAGGCGAAAATTATATTTTGATTGATGGCGTTTGGTTCGATAATAATCAAGACAGCTTGAATTCAAACTCTTTTGATAATTCTACTTTTATACATAGTATAAATGATCTTACAGCTGAAGGAGATTATTTTACAACGGAAGAGCAAGTTCACTGTACTCTTGCTAATGAAGAAGAAATATCCAAATTAAATTTAACTGGTAAAACAGAGGTAAAGCAACCGATATCAGAGGCAGTAAATTATTTTCCTAAAAATTCCTTTGATAAATTTTTGACTTTCCCAGTCGATTGTTTGAATGATGAAGAGAAATTTAGTCAAAATGAAAATTTTAACTCAAAAATGAAACCAAATAATTTGCAAAAGGAATTTTCATTAGGGAAAATGAACAAAGTTAATAAGACTTTAAATAAAGAAAACGATGGTAAATTACCTTACTTCACGTACATTCAAGATTGTTACATAACTGTTCAAAAAAGTCTTTTGCCCTTACTAAATCTTGAATTCTTTTATCTTTATTTATTTTCCAGTGATATTCCTACCTACTGGCCTGAGGTTTCCAAATCAGATACTTTACATTTATCGGTAGATACGAATAAAGAAAATAATTCTAGCTGCGCTAAACTAAAGAAAGGCACTATATTAGAAAAAGATTGTACTCCTAATATGAAAGCCGAATTAAAGTTCAAAACCCTACCCGCTAATCATAACAAACTAACTGACCATACTATTTTGTCTGATAAAATTGATAAAGATCGAACTAAATCTCCTCGTTCGAATATTAATAACAGTTTGCAAATAGCACCCCAAAGTCTTCCAACAGTGGTATCTGATTGTGAGTCAATTAGTAATTATATTATAACTGAAGATAGTAATGGACTTCCTGTGAAAAATTCTGGTCAAAGTTTCAGTGAATTTTCTAAAATCTACAAAAATCCCAGTTTTTCCGTATCGGATATCGAATCTTTTCCTTCATTTAATCTAAATTCCAAAAAAAAAAATTCTGTTCAAAGTAATATTTTTAAATCCTTCTCTAAGTTTGGTAGTAAGGCAACACACTCTTCATCTTCTCCCGATGAAAACATTTGCTTGAAAGATGTTCAAGAAAATGACACCGCTGAAATATCTGTTCCTGATGAAAGCTTCCAAATATCTTTTGAATCTTCTAATAAACTGGATCCTAACCAACAAATTGACTCTGTAGGTATGTTTGATTCTTCCGAAAATCCCTCAAAAGTTGGGTATTCTGATTCAGATGTATCTTATTTTCTGGAAGAAAATGAGGATTCTAAATTTGCTGACTATGATTCTGAATTTGTGGATGAAAACAGGGAGACCGTTGAGAAAGTTTCTGAAAAAAATCGATATTCAAAAAGTTTTAATGAAAATATTTCTGTATTAAAGAAATATAACCTTCTTTCTGGCAAAGGTTTCCATGTTTTGGCAGAATTTGAACTAAACGAAATTAGTTGTAATTTTGAAGAAAATTTCAAAAACGGATATAACTATTATCTTTTTTCTTTTTTCAATCCGCTTAGATTTTCGATGAAAAAGCTTACAACCTTAATTTTGCCCAATTTTTTTCAACAATTCTTTATATCAAATTTTGAACTCATTACCACTTTCTTCAAAACTTGCAAATGTTATCATTGCAAATTGACTAGACGAAAATTAAAGAGACTCATATTGACATTTTCAAATGATCCTCCAGAAAAACTATCTAATTTTTATAGCGAAATTTTGAAAGAATTGCAAGCCAACTTAAATAGTTCTAATTTTGAAAATGAAGTGAATTTAAATTTTTTAAATTTCGTGAAATGTTTTTCTTATGATGTTAAAACAAGTGTGCTTACTGACTTATACAATGAAGATAGGAATTTACCGGTGCAGCCAAATTTCAATGAATACGAACTTTTCATTACATTATTTGTTCATTGTCTCAAAGAATATCTCAATTATTTTGTTACAATTCTACCTGAGTTAAGAATTTTAGTACTAAATGGTATATATTTCAAAGTAGTTAAAAAATTAAAAATTGAAAATGAATTTGAAAAAAAAGAAACTCGAATAATAGAACCATTATTAGATGATATATATGACTATAGAAAATGAAATTATGTCCAAGAATTTTTTAAATAAATTTATATTTTTGATACTCAATGAGGAATATATCAACTCTGCTTCAATGTAGAATTTCAATTTTTTTGTTTATCCTCTCTTTCTAATTCAATTCATTTTTTCTTATGGTAGAAGTTAGCCGTTATGAGTGATGAGTTTACTATTCTTTGATATTAGTATTTTGATTAAGTTCATATATTTTTACTCTATGCATTTGCGATTTATAATCTTGATAGTGTTGAATTTTTACTATTTATTTTATATTTTCTATTGATTCTAATGTCTTTTATAAAAGTTTAGTTATTTGAATGTAGGTTGGAAAAAAATAAAGAATATTGAATAAAAATAGGGATTATAGTTTTGGCTCTAACCTAAAGAGTAATTGATTCATTTCTAAATGTAGACGCTGATTTCTGTAGCCTATTCTAGTGGGCCATTGAGGGTTTGTTCTCCATTTCCATTTTTTTTTAAGGGAATTTGATAGTTTGTTTTCGATTCTATCTACAATATATTGGCCAATATTTGGCATAAATTTGAAACCATGACCTGAATCACCTGTTGCTACAAAGACATTAGATAAATAAGGGACTTTATCTATTAAAAAATTGGAATCAACAGTGTCAGAAATCCAACAACATTTAGAATCAATTAATGGATGATTTGACAATTCTGGAATAATATCAGATAATAAAGATCTAAGATAGTAATCACTTTCTATTGGACAAGTATCATTCTTAAAATCAGTTTTATATCTAGGCAAAGATATTAAAGAATTTGAATCAAAAGGAGATTGAATTGTGTTATTTGTATCAATAAATGTTAAAGCAAATTTTAGTTTATGATCTATTGGATCAGGAGGGAAAAAATAACCCCTTTCAGACCAAAAGAAGACAGGCATATCTTCGAACTTTTCGTATTCACTTTCAGATAATTGTAAATGAGTTACAAACAAGCCAGTTGCTTTTAACTGATTTTGAAAATCTAATAAATAAGAAGAAGCAGCACCAGAAGTAATTACAATTCTGTCACCAAAAAACTTCTTACCTTCTTTGTTAATGACATTATTAGAATTGATTTTGATGATTTTTCCTAATGAACCACCAAGATAAAATTTAATATTTTTTTTTGTTTTACAAAAATTATAAGCAGAAATTAAAGTATTCGCAGAATGGGCATAACCTGCATCTTTATTGAATTTGGCATCAATTTTATCTAATTTATTATTTTTAAAATGGGCAAAATTCGAGGAAATGTCTTTACCACTCTTATATCTTGTAATATTTTTAGTTATATCAATTCCAATCCTTTTTAAGTTAGATATACCTTTTTCTTCAAAGTCTAATCTTGTTGAATTTTTTTCTAAATCAATAGGAGAGATGATTAATCTTCCAGTTTTATGAAAATTTTTGGAATATATTGGATTAGACTCCCAATGATTTAAAGCTTCAACAGCTAATTTTGTATAATCAATGTCCGAATATTCTGTTCTTATAATTTTGTTGTAATCATTAGCAGCAGCGATTGGAGATGGTATTTCATAGGCATCGAAGGCTAATATATTATAACTTGGATATCTACTAGATAATTCAATAATAGTAGAAAGCCCGAAAGCACCACAACCAACAACAATTATTGTTTTTGAGGTAGACTCCATGATCCTAATATTTAGTTATGATAGTCACCAACTAGATTAGTGTAATGAAGAATAAAACGTTCTCAAAATAAAAAGAAAAATAATAACTAGAAGATAAGCAAATAGGCAAACATGGTGGAAAACAATAGGCAGATACTAGAAATAGCACCGTAGAGCTTCAAAAAAAAAACAGCCTATCAGAGGCCGTGCTCGAGGAGGATAAACTACAACTACTAATCAAACATTTTCGGTTTCAGAATATGGTGGTGATAAAATGAATGAAGATTCGATTGATATGAAAGTGTAATTTAGTGAAATAAAAAGTTAAAGAATTGAGAATATATTTATAACACAATTGATAAAAAGACAGAAAAAATGAAGAAGAAAATGAAAACTTAAAGACTATATAAAAAATATAATATAATATATAAAGCAAAAAAAAATATAGAAATTTAGAAATATAGAAATATAGAAAAATGGAAATATAGAAATTAAAAACTATTTATAAACCATTTTCTTGAAGAATCTGAATTAATTTATTTAATCTCATTTGAGCAATACCTTTTAAATATTGATTCTCACATACAAACATTAAAATATAATTTGAATAGGTTGGTGAAAAATTAGAAGACTGAGAAGAATTGAAACGTTTAGTGAAGTTTAAATCTAGTTGATCATTATGATGATTTAAATCTGATTCACTATCATCACTTGATTCATCATCAGCATTGTAACCTGAATTATACTTTGAATGATTAATTTTAGAATTATGAAAAATATTAATACTGTTATTTTTATCATTAATAACATTAGAAGTATTTGAAATATCATTTAAAACTAAATGAGTTTCAGGTAAGTTATTTTTGGAATTTGTTGAATGAGAGAATAAAATTAAATATATAACTTTATCATCGAGAAATAATTCAAAGAAATTATATCTAGATTTATAAAAATTCGATTGATTGATTTTTGAAGGTTGTAATATTGGAGGAAGAGATTGAGATTGAGATTGGCATTGAGATTGGGATTGAGATTGAGATTGGTTATGATTATGATTATGATTGTATAAATTTGATTTATTTATATCAAATATTGGAAAGGAGTTAGGTAGGTTGAAAATTTTTTCTATATAAACTTTAAAACATTTATAAGAGTATAAAGCAATTAAATTTAATATTAAACGAGAATTATACCTTTTTTGATCGTTTAATTGATTTAATTTGATTAATTTATTTAAATTTTGTAATTCTTGTTTCTTTTTTTTTCTTGAATCAATTAATTTTTGATTTATTTCAGCCTTTGAAGAATTTTTTGAATTAGAATATAAAGTAAAGTAAGTAAAATAAGAAGAATAAGAAGAATATGAAGAAAAATGAAAGATATTATAACACCTGTCATAAATTAAGTTTAGAATTTTGAATTTATTATTATCATTATTATTATAACTACTATTACTATTATTATTACTATTACTATCATTACTATGATCATTATTATTAGTATTACTATCAGCATGATTATTATTGAGAAAAGAAGTATGAGAACAAGTAGTAGAAGAAGTAGAAGAAGGAAAAGTATTATGAGAGCTGTTAGAATTTATGGTTAAAAGAGGATTTATTGAAATAGCGTTAGAATTAGAGTTAAATTTATTATCATTGTCACCATTATCAATGTTCATTTTAGGTTTTTTTCCATTGTCTTTCATGTTAATATTTTTTTGACCTCTATCATCTTGAAATAAAAGTTTAATATTGGTTGAAGCTAGATCACCTTCTTTCGTTGAATAATCATCTAATAACTTATGATTTATAGCTGAAATTATTATGTTTCCATCTTCGAAATCTAAAAGAGCCAAAGCTAAAGGAGAAGAATTCGGTCTGTTAGAAGATTTAAAATTTGGGTCTATAAAATCTTGGAATAATTTACTTATTGGATCTGTTTTAATAATCATTTTACAAAAACATAAAAAGAGTAAATAATTTATGATTTAAAAATTGAGTAAGGTTGAATATAAGTATTTTGACAAGCAAGTAGATTGATTGTATTGTTGAGATATAATGAATTTAATAAGTCTTTAATCATTTTATTTAATCTAATATATACAAAAAAAAAAAAGGAATTTATATTGGATTTATAGGATATTACAACTAAATAATAGGTAATTTAATATCACTGTAGTACAGTACTGTAAGTCTATTTATTACGTAACGTTATTATTATTTAACTCCATTTTGGTAATAATAAATTAAGAACTAAGAATTAAGAATCAATTAAAAATTAACCTTGGGTAAAGCTATCGATTAACAATTGCAATGGCATAGTTTCACTCGTTTGCATTCTGCTGGCTGTGTGTGTTTCCTGTGTTTTCTTGATTCAGATAATCAGATAACAGTAATAATCTGAGATAGTCACTAAGTAATCTGAAATTATCTGATGTCAGATAAGTTTCCAGTCCACCTCGGATCTCGCTTGTGGTCGGTAACAACTGTGGCTGCGGTGAGGCACGTTTTCTTGGTGAAACTCACCTTATCTAGCATTTGGCTAAAGTTTGTAAACCCACGTGACCTTGTATTTTGATGTCAACCTAGCACCAGATCAATAGCGGCGCAAAAGCTCATTTAGGTAACTTGCAAACTCAAACGTAGATGAATCTGTCGACTTTCTTATGCATATTTTTTTTATATATAAAACGTGACTACTCCGAGTTCCAACAATTCGGATATGGATATATAAAGAAAAAAGGCCTAGCACCTACACACGTGATTTTGCTTTTTTTATTACCGTAGTTACGTACTTATGTATTATTACACTCTTCTTATTAAACTGAATCCTCTTGTTACTCCAGTAACGGATTCACCAGCCTTATTCATCTCAGCCCTTCAAACTCTATTTGCTCCATGACGTTACACCCTCCTATACCGATCCGATGCATTAGATATTAATTGGCTCTCGATAATTATTCATTTAATTCTTCACTACTTCTTAATTCAATCATCTTTTGAAATTTTATTAATTTTTCGATCCAAATATAACTGGATATATATATTTTGATAGAATAACCTTATAATTTTCGTTTTTTACAAGTTTTAAAAATAATTGATCAAAAAATTACACAAATTGAAAAAAAAAAAAAGAATTTGAACAAGACTTAAAAGAATCTGAAAATATTTGTTAATTCTAATTTCAACTTTTTTTTTTTGCTTTCTAATGCCTTCTAAAAAAGATGAATCTTCTTCAAAAAGTATGCTGAACAGGCCAAAAATACAAGTTTTTGATACCAATGGTGAAAGTTCAGATAATTTGAACTTTGCTCATAATAATGTCAACGACCTTAATAATTATAATGAAATTAAAAATAATAAAATATATAATGATAATACCAATAAACCAAAATCTCTTCAAGATGATGTAATTAATGAAAATGATTCTTCCTCTACCACCTCTGATGATTCCACCCAATCTCATCTGGTAATGTCAACAAATATTAATAAGAACAATAAAAAATATAATAAAAACAATAATGGTGATTTTCCAAATATCACCACTAATAGAGAGATTTCCAGTGATATTAATAATAATAATAGCGATGATAATATTCAAATTTCTTTAGTTTCAAATTCGGATTCAAATTTAAAATCTAAATTTAAAAACAAAAATTTTTTTTCCACAAAATTTTTATCAAAACTACCAACAATTAATAGCAATTTCTCTTTAACACCAAGTTTACTTAATAATAAACCTTCAAAAAAAAATGATGAAGAGAATTCTATACATTTAGTTCATTTATCTGATTCAAATAGAACCGCTTCAAATTTTGTTCAATCTCATAACAATAATAATAAAATTAGTCATAAAGATAAAATTAAAGCTAATAAATTTTCAAAATTTAATAAAGCTAACAAAATCAACAAAACTGATCCTAATTTGAATTTAAATTTAAATCCAAAAGATATAAATTTAGATTTTTTAACACCGAATATAAATTCATATCTTAGAAGTGATAAAGGAATTTATGAAGCTCAAAATATTAATTATTCAACAATTTCTTTAATTAATCAATCCGAAAACAATTCAAATAATGATGATCAAGGTAAAAGCAATGACAATAATAATAATAATAATATTAATAACAATATTAATAATAATAATAATAATAATAATAATAACAGCAATAATATTGATCGTGATACCAATAATAACAATAATAATAATAATGAAAGTAGCAATTCCAATAATGATAGAAAAGCTAGTCAGTTCAATAATGTTGACACTGTTCGAACTGGAGTCCTTGGTTCATTACTAAAATTATATCAAAATCAAAATATTCAAGATTCAAATAACTTTAAATATCAAAAAATTGATTCTAATCAAAAGCAAAATTCAAATAATCCTTCAAGACCTTCTTTTTTCAAATCTAAATCCTATTCTTTTTTGAATCTGTCAAAACTGAATTTTAATAATAATGAAAATTATGTTGATGATACTTTATTACAAGCAAAAATTGGAAATAAAACAGGAACAGGAACAAAATTAGGAAGAGGAAGAAAAGGAGATAAAAGTCCAACACCTTCAATTGCAAAAAGTAACGAATCATCTCCTACAAATCGTAGGTCTTTATCTCCAACATTTTATAAACATTTTAAACTTGGATCAACGTCTTCTTTAAATTCATTTAAACATTCTTCTCCTCCTCATTCACCAATGAATTCTACTTCTATTGGATTACCTCAAAGACCAAAATTAACAACAAAAAATTCTTTTTTGAAAATTTTCAATAATGAGGCAATGGAAGCAAAAATTACTGTTCATATAGCTGATATCTTACATAGACAAAGGTTTGTGTTAAGAATGTGTAAAGGTTTAATGCTTTATGGTGCTCCGACTCATAGACTTGAAGAAATGATAACAATGACAGCAAAAGTTCTTGAAATTGAAACACAAGTTCTATATATTCCCGGTTGTATGATAATTTCATTTGGAGATGCCTCAACAAGAACTTCGGAAATGCAATTAGTAAAATCCCCAGAAGGTGTTAATTTATATAAACTTTCACAAGTTCATAAAATTTATAAAGAGGTTGTACATGATTATAAAGGAGTTGAGGACGCCTCAAAAGAACTTGATGAAATACTATGTACAAAACCACTATATAGTCCATTTATGTGTGTACTAATTTATGGTTTTGGTTCAGCGATGGTAACTCCTTTTGCATTTGGAGGTAATTGGATTGATATGCCAATTTCTTTTATAATAGGATCATGTGTTGGCTTTTTACAATTTTATATTAATCCAAGATCTAAACTTTACTCAAATGTATTTGAAGTTGCAGCATCTATTGTTGTGAGCTTTTTAGGAAGGGCATTAGGATCAATCAATAACAATAACACAATTTGTTTTTCTGCTGTTACTCAAGGTTCTTTAGCTTTAATACTACCTGGATATATAATTTTATGTGGATCACTTGAAATTCAATCAAGAAATATTGTTGCTGGATCAGTTAGAATGTTTTACGCGATAATTTATTCATTATTTCTAGGATTTGGAATAACATTAGGAGCAGCGTTATATGGATGGATTGATAAAGGTGCTTCCTCAGAAACTTCATGCCCAAAAAGTATTAATCCTTGGTATAGACTTTTATTTGTTCCTATGTTTTCATTGTCATTATCTTTAGTAAATCAAGCCAAATGGACCCAGATTCCATCAATGATTTCTATTGCCTCAATAGGATATTTGGTTAGTTATTTTTCGCAAATGCATTTCAGTTCTAATACTGAATTAACAGCAGCTATATCCGCACTTGTCATAGGAGTATTAGCTAATTTATATTCTAGAGTTTATAAAGGTCTTGCTGTTGCTTCAATGCTTCCAGCAATTTTTTTGCAAGTACCGGGAAATGCCAAAGGAACTCTTTTATCTGGAATAGAGACTGCAAATAGCATTGTAAATAATAGCACGACAACAACTGATACAACAACAACAAGTGGCTCTGGTAGTCTCTCTTTTGGAATAGCAATGATTGAAATTGCCCTTGGAATATCTGTAGGATTATTTGTTTCTACACTAGTAGTTTATCCATTTGGAAAAAAGAAAACTCCTATATTTGCTCTTTAAAACTTGGAAGAAACATCAATTTTACCTAAAACATTTTCTTTGGAAAGAACTGCTTGGATATCTGTAAAACAGTATTTTCAGAATAAGAAATTGCTTAAAAGTAACAAAATAAACTGATAAAAACATAAAAATAAATAGCATACGTACACTAATTTACCTAACTTCTCTTAAAACAGTAATTAATCGAAACTGGTTTAATCCGGACGCAAATACCGAGGTTACTCCAGAAGAAATTCTCCCGACCGTACGTAGTTAACTAAAGTTATTTCAAATAGTTAAGTATTCTATTAACAAGCATACATTCAATAATATTGAGAGAAAATCACTAAAAAGGAAGAAAGGGCGATAGATTTTTGAAAACTGATTTTACAAAAAGTTATTTATCATTCATGAACAAAATAATCTGGTTTAGAATATAGCTTTGAATGATTGAGCTTATTTAAATTTTTAAGAAAGACTCAATGTACATACCACAGATATCACATTATGAAAGGGAGAACAAGCAATCACTCCTCTTTTGGAAGTAACAAATTAGACAATCAAAAGATTAATCTGAAGACACCCATTGAGGATCTTATTCATCAACGATATTTACTTCTTAGACCTGATTCAAATGTTCATTCTTTTACAGCCGAAGATAATTCAATATCTCCATTTGTTTTAAAACGGATTGAAAATAACTCTAAAATTAATATTGACAGTGAGTCAAGCTTCACTAAATATCCAGATTTCTTTCCATGGAAACATACTTCAACGGAGGATCTAATAACAATTTCTCATTTAGATAAAGGCTTTATCGAACCTTCATCAGTTAATAATGAGCTTATTTCTGCAAGAAGTTCAGTTTATTCAAATTTAAAATCTAGCAATAGAAATAAAGGCACTTTGGATAAATTGTCTGAAAATTTATTGATATCTTTAAATTTAAGAAATAATATATTTAATAAAATAAATTCTCCTTCAACTTTCAGACCTCCAAACGATGCCATTTTATCAGATTCGAAGAAGGAACTATGGTTTAAAAATTTAGCTTCTTATTCATTTTCATTGAAAAATTTATCACAAGCAGTACCTCATGTGGTGACAGATAAGGCTTTATTAGATCAGTTAGTATTGAAAAACATTCCCATTCAAAGAGCTATCTGGCTTGTTAAATGTATAGCATTGAATGAATCAAAATCTATTGCAAGATCAGCTACTAACTATAGTCATCTATCTTCTAGACAAGGCCAGCATCAAAATCAAGAACATGCTCAGTTTCAAAATAATAATATAAATATTTCTCAAAATCAAAGCAAAAATGTGGACTTGAATTGGATTAATGATTGGTCAACGCAAATAATTATTTATATGGAAAATTTAACTTATTTTTATTCAAATTCTTTTTCGATGAATTACATTAATTTAAATAATTTTGAAGGCCCGCCATCCAATTCTGATGGATTACCGAATTCTATAAATACTAATTTCAATAAGTCCACTAATATACCAAGTAATGAGAAATTGTCTTCATCTTTGTCTTTGACAAATACTTCAAATCTGAAATTTAAATTAAACTATATGAAAAGGTTAATTTTAGCTTTATTTAATGAGAGACTAATCAATAGAAATATTTTTATAAATTGGTTGATTAATAATTTCTTAAAGAAAGCTACAAGGCCAAGTGATATCCTTTTAGCTCTCTCACTTTTGAGAGTATTCTTACCTTATTTATTTCATAATCATTATCAAATACTGAATCCTTCGTCCCAAGATGTAAATCTAAAAGAATCAACTTTTTTGTTGAACCCAAATTTTTTTCTTCGATGTTTAATTGATATTTTAACCAAAAAATATGATTTAGTGCTTACTAAATTCAATTTAGGAAATGTATTATTTAATTTTGCATCACTGAATTCAAACTCAGGAATACCAACATCTTTATCAAATATGAACACTCCAAGTAATATCAATGGTTATAGTTTTCAAAACATGAATGATTTCACTACAAATTTTCAAAATCAATCTCCAATTAACTTTGGGAATAGTCCTACAGTTATCAACCTCCACTCAAGCAATTACACTTCTATCAATAATGGAATTAGCAACAGTTTATTAAGTAATCTAGATTCAACCTCGAAGTCTTACATCGAGTCAATGAAAATCAACAGGCTATTACAAAAATCAAAATTATATATTTTGTTTAATATTAAAAAGATATTGAATTTTTTATTTTTAAAGAACTCAAGATTATTTATATTAAACGATTTGACTCTAAGAAATGATTCTATAAATTTTCAGCCTTCAGATTGGCTACAAACTAAGAAAATAATACTGAATTACAATATTCTTGGCATTAGGGTTCCGAAGTTTAGCCCAAAATCAGATATTTCACAAAAAAATGTAGCCAATTTATTTGCTGATAAAATTCCACTTCCATTAAGTTTCAGTATATCAATAAATGATGTTAACTATTATTATTTAAAGAATTTATCGGCTAAAGGAAAAACTTTATGTTTTGAATCAAATATTGTGCAGCTTAAAAATTCTGTATTCTCAAAAATATGTAAAAAAAATGAATCTATCTTGAAAAACATGCAAAATGAAAGGCAAGAGGAAAACCGTACATGCAAAGAGCATCATGAAATCAAAGAACAGGAGATAAAAAATACAGGAAGGCAAAATGAGCATTCTGAGATCATTACTTTATTAGATGACATGCTACAACAAAAGGACAATTTTTTACAGGACTTTTCGCAAGGTGACCATATTAACTTTAATGATGATCTTATTAGAAAACATATTACTGATTTCTTGAAATTGTTCAATTCTATGGATAGCAAATCCTCAAATAGTACAAATTCGAAAAGAGAAGCAGCAAAGACTACAAAAAAAGAAAAAATAAATCCTTATTACCAGTTTAAGAATAAATTAAACCGAATAATAATGCTTATCTTTCAAGATTTTTCGTTGATCTTCCAGTTTTTATTTTTCTCTCAGTCAGCTGAAATTCGAGAGAATGCAGTGAAAATTGATCAACAAAAAGCTTTCAATAAATTTAAATTTTCATCTAACTCAATTGATACAGTTAAAAATAATATAAGGTCAGTACTCTATTGGTGTGTCAACTTTTATTCAGTTGGAAATCTTGATTTCAATTCTTTTGATGATAATGATGAATTAGTCTTTGAAAATAAAAGACTTATTGTTTACACAATTTTCAATAAATTCTTAGCGGAATCTAGATTTTTTTTAAATGAGTTGCTAAGTTCATTAAAATTATCTAATTCTCAAAGTGAAAATATAAAAAAAGGAAACATTCCTGATTCGTTTAACCGAAAGATTGTAATGAGCAATCTTGTGACTTTTTTGCAAAATGAAATCTTGGACTTTATTTTTTCCATCAAAGATGATGATTTGGTGAATTTTGGGTTTATAGATCAAGTTAAAAAAAATGGGACTGAAGATTTTTCTCAGATAAACCAGGCTAACTTAATCAACCCTTTCAATCGTGTAATCAAAACAAATGGTGAGAGCATATCTGTTAAGACTGTGAATTTACATCAATTAATTATTTTACTCAATCTAATATTCAAAAATAATCTTTTTTCTATTAATACATATTTGAGAAGGTTGATTTCCTCAGGAATATTAATGCATAATTCTAAATCCTCTAAGAACGTCAAGGTTTTAAACATATTTCATTTTTTGATTCTTAAAAATTTAAAGATTGAAATTGTTCTTAACAACTCCCAGTTGAAACTAACAATGAAGCACTTGAAAAGTAATGTTCAAAGCTTTTTAGAGGAGTTTGGAGCAAGTGATTTTGAAACCTCAGTGTTTAGTGGCAACCTTAACTTAGAGGAAAAATTAAAAAAGGGCAAATTAATCATCGAAAACAACATTATACCTTTCTTAATAGATGAGTGTGGTGATAATGTCTTGGAAGAGGATCTTGATTTTTTGTTCCGTTTAGAGATTGGTATCAAAATGTACTTGGGTGATTTTTTAAGTGAAAAGCTCAAAAGCTTTTTACATGCTCCTAAAGACTTGGAATCTTCCTTGATTGCGATTGATAATCAAACTTCAGAAATCTCTGAAGGCTATCAGAGAGATTTTGACGAGCTAAATATTGACACTAACATAGAGGATTCAATAAGGCAATTTAAGTTTGGAAAAAATAAAATAAGCTTTCTATTGTTACTTTTCCAACGTTTTTACTCTGTCGAAAATTTCTTCTGTTTACTCAAAGAAATACTAGTGATAAATGCCTATGGAGAAAACTTTTCTGAGAGCAAGTATATTGGAATTTCTGTCTCTCCTACTTCTCCTATATCTCCTATTACTCCTTTAAATGATACAGAATGTCCAATAATAAACAGTATGGTATCCATTCAATTAAATTACGAGGAGTTATATTTACTATTGATGATTTTAGATAATTATAAATATGTTCTAAACTATTATCTTGACAAAAGTTGTCTTGAATTTGAGTTTTTATCTAGAAATTCTCAAAATGCTTTGACAAGTGATGCATTTTCAAACATTTCTGCATCTCTTTCTATCGCTGATATTTTAGCCTTATCTATCAATAATACTAGTGTTAAAAACAAGGAAAGTGGTTTGAATTATGACGTTCATTTGAATTTTGTTGATATGTTCAAATTAATTGTTGATTCATATTATAAACTAATCTCAAATGATCCATACTTTTTCAATAATTTGAATTCAGATTACTTCAACGATATAAATTTCGAAAATCAATTTGAAATGCAAGATGACGATGAAAAGGATTATAGCTTCAACTATGATTTTATAGTATTTTGGAAAGTATACTTAAATAACTTTGGGTTGTTTCTCAAACAAGCAGGTAAACAAAAAAATACAGTTATTTCAGGAGTAGAAGAAAATAATGAAGATTTACGAGTCCAAAATGTGAWTGATTGGAGGCAACATAATTTTATTATTGCATTGCAAAATCAACTAACTTACTTGATTTCTAATGAATTGAAAATGAATGAACCTACTTCCCATGGTTTCAGCAATTATCTAAATTTGAATGATAATAACGTTATTCTTTTTAATAGACTATTGAGCAAAGTGTCAAATCTTGAGCTTGATTTCAATCTAAATGTTAGCGAGTTAAATGATTTTGACGGTTTTTATTATAATATTGAGATTATATTAAATAAACTTGTTGCTGAAATAGATGAGAAAAATCAAGAAAACTTATATAATCTTGTGACATTACTTAACTTCTTCAAAAAAAAGATTAGTTCTGAACGGTTTAAAAAATCTATTTTATTGTATATTCAGAAACAAGTCTCTAGGTTCTCTAGGTTTCTTAAAAGTGAATTATATTCTAAATTTATAAGGGATCTATGCTTTTTCCTCCTAAATGAATTCATTTCGCTAAAAGATCTTATAGAAAATTTTAACCCTTTCCAGTCTGATGGACTAATTAATGGGAATAGAAATGAAGAACTTGTTTCCGTTCATGATTATTTCGTATCCATAATCCTTGACTTGTTTTTCTGTGATTTCAATCTATTGTATCTGGATAAAAAAGCAGAATCATTTTTTGAAAACTTTTTCAGATTAAAGTGCTCAAAAAAAGCTATACTCGAATCAGGTGTGGAATTGATTTTAAACTTGATTTTATTATATTTCAAATTCAAAAAAAAATTGAAACGGTGTTCATACAGTTTATTATTTTCCAACAATGCTATTCTGAGAAAAGGATTTTATATTTCTCAGATCTCAAGAATTTTAGTAAGAGCATTGAGAAGTGACAACTCTGCTACAATAAATAAGATTGCTGGTTATTACGATTGTCTAGAACTATTTTTAGGCATGATAGACTTGATTATTTTGTATCCTTCCATGATGTTTTCAGATTTTCTCTATGACTCTTCTAAAAGAGCAGAACTGTTGTTTTCAATAAAAAACTACTACGGAAAAGTAAATACTGAATTATTCTATAAAAAAATGAGTACTAATCTTCAGATAGCAAAGGATCAAAACTATATACTATGTCAGTTTTTCTCAACCCTATTATTCAACTTAGGGGAAAAAAAAATCAAAAAATTCAACAATATAAATTCATTCCAAGAAATTTTAGATAAATTGTTGCATTTTTGTTATATCACCAATATTAATGGGACCAAAATCAGGTTTGATAGGTTTGGAAATTTGTTTTACTACTTAAATGAAAATCAAAGGGAGTTGTTGATTAAATACGCTTCTCAGCTATTTTTGAATTCTAAAGAAATCCCCGCTGTTTGTACGAAGCTTGTAGGGCCAGAAAAATTTATTGAAAAAAAAAATTTCAACAAATTTAGTAACTTAAGTCCATATATTTCTTGTCTTCTAACTTCGTGTTATCATGATGAAAGCTTTAATTTTCTGAAATCTAGCAATACATTATTTGGAGAATCGATAATGAATTATTCCAATGAAATCGTTTCTAGAGTTATGAGACCAAATAATAAATACTCTGGTAAGGACTTTACAATGAGTTTTGTAATTCTCTTTAAAATTTTAGTAATATTCACTGACTATTTGGTACATTGTACCACTAATGAGTTATTTAAACCAAAAGCATTAAATGCTAACTTTTTTAAAAGATTTGTGATGCTTTCTAATTCAGGCTTCATAAAATCTAATACAAAACTAAAAAGTTTATTAAATATTGTTTTAGGATCTTACAAGCTTAAACTTGATACACTAAGATTGATGAACTCTAAACCGATAATATATCAATTGTTCAATTCTTTGTCTTCAATTGAAAATCCAAGATGTAATGATAGAGCTATTTCACTGGATTCAATTGATGAGGATGGTTGTGATTCAAGTGATTTATTTTCTATAGGCTCGGGTTCTGAAAATCTTCTTTTATTTGAACGTTGTCTTAATTGTGATTTTGATGATATTTTGGAGAATCCTATAAATAATGAAAATCAAGTAAACGAAGATTTCCTTGATAACTTATATCTCTATAATTATGAGAATAATTGCTATCTTGAACTAAATATAAACCCATATGAAATAATAGAAGACGTCAATCCAATAACGAGATTCAATGATAGTGCTATAAGTCTTCAATTATTCAATGCGTCGATTGAAAAAGAAAACCCCCCTTAGTTTTTAGTATTTCAAACATTGTTTCTGATTAACCTTGATCTAATGGAAAAACAATTGTCTTTACTTTCAATTTTTTTGTATTCAATATGTAGACAATGTCAAACTAATTTTAGTATTCAACCATGATTATGAATAGCTTTCTTCATGTTTATGCAGGGGTTCTCGCTTGAACAAATCTTCGAAACTACTGTTGGTTACTTTAACACTAGCACTTTGATTCCAAGAAGATGTTGAATAGAATTCCGTCCCGATAACCGACTCGCAGAGTGAAATATTCCTTAAAATAAAAAAAAACACAAAAACAAAAGCCAACGAAAACAAAACTAAAACAAAAACAAAAATGGAACCAGACCCAAAACCATTATCACTAAAAAGACTGTCATACTGTGATTTTTAAAATGTAAGACTTCAAATTTGAATCAAATCGGCTACTCAAAGGAGATTGAGAGGTATTTGCTGTTTTAATATATGCTGGCTTCAACTCTACAAGAATTAGTATAGTTCCTAAGCAGAGAGCTTAGAGCTGTTTAATTAACATAGGCTGGATGATTTGAGTTGAATAATTGTATGTTTATTTCACCTAACTATTATTCTTTTTAATTCTTGCTTAATTCCTATATATTATTTTAATAGTTATTCGAAATGTCATGATGAAAATTTTACTTAACTGGTTTGATGATCTAATAATTTCAATAGAATCAATATATTCAATAAGATAAAATATATTATAAAATATACTATAAAATATATTATAAAATATATTATAAAATATATTATAAAATATATTATAAAATATATTATAAAATAAAAGATATATGATAAAAAATATATAATACAAAAATAAGATAGAAAAAAAAGAAATCAAACTGCTCTCCGAAATATTAACAAAATATATAAAAGGCTGTGCTTTAGGTAAATGAGTTCAAACAAAACCTATTTTGAAGGTAAGTTTTTCTGAATTCAATAAGTTCAAAACTTTACTTTGTTTTTATAATTTTCTTCTCTTTTTATTTTTTTTGAAAATTGCTGAAACTTTGATAATAATCACCAGAGATATTAACTATTTTTTTAGCTCTTATAGGTTTAGTTTGCAAGGATCCTAAAAAATTTTTTCTTGAGATTCTTACTGGTTTATCCATTTCAATTTTATTATGGATTTTTCTAGATTACTTTTTTGATTTTGGTTGTACTCCCAAAATTAAAGGATTACCAAGTGTTCCAGGTTTACCAATAGTCGGTAATTTGCATAATGTAATGTCAAATCCATCAATTGTATACTCTAAATGGGCAGAAACTTATGGAGATGTTTATCAAACAAGATTAGGTTCTCAAAGAGTAGTTGTTGCAAACTCATTTTCTTCTGTTAAAGAAATATGGATTAACTCTAGAGATGCAACGAATTCTCGCCCTATGCTATATACCTTTCATAAAGTTGTTTCATCATCAAGAGGTTTTACCATTGGTACAACACCATATTCAGACTCATTCAAACGTAAGAAAAAATTGGTTGCAACATATTTGAATAGAAAAAATGTTAACAATATAGAAAACTGTGATTTAATGGACTTTGAATCTAGATACTTTCTTAATCGTGTTCTATCGACATTAGAATTTGAATGTAATAACAATGATATTGATATTCTAAAGCTGGCTCAGGGTTTTGCTCTTCGTGTCAGTTTAATCAAAACTTATGGTATTTCGATAGATTTAAGTGAAAAAAATGAAAAAAATTGGAATCTTTTTGATGAGATCACTTACGTTGAAAATAATATTGGAAGATTAAGATCACATACTTCACATCTGCAAGATTATATTGCATTTCTAAGATTATTTTCATTGAATTTAAATAAGAAGGCCAATGATTTCAGAGAAAGAAGAGATATTTATATGAATAAATTTATGAATGAAGTCAAAAATGATATATCAAAAGGAGGAAACAAAAATGCTCTTGTATATATGGCATTATTGAGGGAAAATGATGGTCAAGAAAACACCCTTACTGAGGATGAATTAAATAGTGTCTGTTTAACGATGGTTTCAGCTGGCTTGGATAACACTCCACTTAATTTTAATCATTGTTTAGGACACTTATCGCAACCAGACTATGGGTACGAAATCCAAAATCGTGCAATCAATGAACTTTTGAAAGAATATGGTGATTTAGAAACTGCTTGGAAGTTATCTCCTTATGAATCCTTTAAAGTTCCATTTGTTGGTGCTATTGTAAGAGAAACGTTGAGATATTTCACAGTTCTTCCTTTATCCTTGCCTAGAATGAGTACAAAGCCTTTCTATTATAAAAAAATTTTAATTCCAAAAAATACTATTTTGTTCATGAATGCTTATGGTGCTAATCATGATGAACATCGGTTCAAAAATCCTATGGAATTTAATCCAGATAGATGGCTAGACGATAATGGTGAAATGATATGCGATGGAACCACGCATTTTTCTTTTGGGGCCGGTTCTAGAGGGTGTGTTGGGTTACATCTGGCTAGTAAGGAATTTTATATTTTACTTGTTAGATTTTTGATTCTATTTGAAATTCAGGCACCAGATGAGAAATCAATGCTAATGGAAATAGATCCTTTCAAATTGAATGAAATTCCAACTTCAATTGCAATCGAACCTAGAAAATACTTCATCAAACTTTCAATTAGAAATAATAATATAGCTTATGAATTAAAAGCCAAGGAGTTTAGGTAAATTTTTTTTATGTTAAAGTATCATAATTGATTTCAATACCCTTGTAAATTAAATTGAATTCTGAAGCTCTCATGAAATTGTTTTTTTTTTGTTTTTTTTTATTTCCAGCTTAGTATTTAGAAAAAAAAACACTTTACACTTTAAAAGATTATGCTTAGAGAAAAAAGTTTTGAAATACTTGTAGATTCATATTTTAAATTTTATGTAATGTTAAAAGATTAAAATTATGACAACTGATACATTCCTAGGCTGTTAAGAAACTAAAAGGCATTTTTCAAAAAAGAAAGTCCCGAGCCGAAGACTCCACAGGGAAATTATTACCCTGCATACACACCCACCTCCGGAACAAAGTGAACGTGAAATCTTGTGTTTTGAATGCTGAAAAATTTAAAGGTATTTGTTTTAAATAAAATTGAAAAAAATCATTGATTCAATCTGTTTTCCGTATTTGAAAATTTCATTTAGTTAATTATTTGGATTACATTTTCCCATAAAAATATTCTGGCTGCATTTGGTGAAGTTTGACTTCTTATTTTACTCGTTTGGATCTTGGTTATTTAGGATTAAATAAATCTGGAAATTAGACTTCAAGAACTTTTCTTTCACATATTTTCATTATATTACGATAATGAGCTTGCTGAATGAAAAGAAACATATATTTACTCTCAATGGATCTGTTATAGCTTATGTCCATTCTATTTGTGCATTTTCTGCTTTCATTGCAGCATTGATTGTAGGCTGTCTGCTTCATTATCATAAAATTGTTCAAAATGCTTGGTATGGTTATCCTGACGAATGGTTTCCAAGCGTGTCTGCTACAATTGGTGATAGGTATCCAGAAAGATCTTTATTTCAAGTTTTGATTGCATTAACTGCTGGCCCCCGATTTTTATTACATGCTCTCACTTTTTTAACACTAAATAAACCAAATTCAATTATGCCTGTTAGTATATTAATAACTGGTGTGATAAGAACGTTTACCTGTGCAGGTTGGGTTTATATAACCTCAACTGATGATCATGACTTTCATGACATTTTTATGATATCTTACATTCTTTTAACTTTGCCTTATGAATTTATGATAGTTAAATTAACGCCAAAACCTTCAAAATTAAATCTCTATCGTTTTTTGACTTCTTGCACATTTTTCGCATGCTTGGTCCCATTAATTTATCTTTTCATCCAACATAAAGTTCATAGACTACCTGGTGCTTATTCTTACTATGCTTATGTGGAATGGTCTTTGATTTTCCTTGATATAGGGTTTGACTCATGGTCAATTATTGATTTTAAAGGTATAGAAATTGCATTTTCTTCAAACTCTTCAGGAATTATAAATATAAGTTCTTCCAAACCCCAAAAAAAAACATCCTCAGGCAAAGAATCAAAAATTAGAAAATCCTCTTGTATTTTGAGGCTTTTATCAATTTTTAATAATCCTTTATCCTATTTTAGTTTGATCATTAATGTTCTCAATTCTTTCATTTTTTGGTCAATGGTTACATCTCTACTTCCAATGATTTGGTTTTTTCCACTTTGGTATATGGGAATTTCGGGATTTGAAGTTTGTATTATTTCATTAGTTTCTCCGATTTTTTTAATCATTTCTCCGATTAGAAGGTTTTTGGCTAATTATTCTTTCATAACAAGATTATTTTCTGTGGTGTTAGGAATTGGCTCTTATTTGGTTCCTAGACCAAGATATAGACTTTTAACGTCTTCAATAGGCGTAGCATTTGGTGCAGTGTCGGTTGCAAATGAAATATGGTTTATTGGAAATATTTCTTTCTCCAAAGAAAAAGAAGAGAGTCAGGAACCTAAGAGTAATGAAAATATGAAAAATTCTAATCTCATTTATAAAAATCAGCTATTGAAATATTACTCAACTACCTTCACTATTGGATTGATTTTTTCCGTAATTTTGAAATTTTTGTTCTGTTCAAATAACCCTATTTGGCCGATAATGCATTCCGAAAATGGAGGATGGAATAAAACTGGAATTTTTGTTGGATCTGTATCTGCTTTGCTAACCCCTAGATATTCAAATCTTTATAAAGAATTCATTTCTTTAAAAGTAAGAGATCCTATAAGTAAACTTGCACAAGGCAGAGAATCACTAATTCTATCCTCTTTTGGTTTTGGTGGTTTATTATTTATGCTTCATGGTTTACTTTCAGACTCTGGAACTATAATCACCTGGGTGTGGGATGGTTATCCAATTAAAGGTCCTTTACCGGTTCCTCATGGAGCTATAACATTGGTTTTAATGTGTTTTGGATCATATCTTGGACTAATATCAGAATTAAATTCTTGGTTGAACTACGGGGTTGCCACTCTTGGATTTATCGTATTATACTTTTATAAAGGATGGCTTGGATACGCAGGTGGTTCAATATACGCTGTATATTTAACATCTATAGTTCCAACAATTTTTAAAAATTGTTCCAAATTTAATCCTAGTTTTGTTTTTTCATTAGGTTTCTTGTTTCATGTAATTTTAATGTTAGGAAGTGTTTGGATAGTTGCATATGCATTTGTTCCTGGTGGGCCATTATTAAGAGAAAGAACTGATATCGTTTTTGGTTCTGCTCATTTTTTTATTGGATTGGGTATATTTGCATCTCATTTGTCAAAAGATAAATGCGATAAAAGTGTAATCTCAATTGCTCGTAACAGACTAACTTCAGGAATAATGTTCAATAAATTTAAACTAATACTATTAGTCTCGGGATTGTTATCATGTTATATTGCATTTTTTCGATCTCCAGTAGAAGCTCCAACTCCTTTCAACCCTGGTTCAGGTACCTTTACTGCCGGAATATGGACAGTTCATTTTGGTTTAGATAATGATTTATGGGCTTCTGAAAATAGAATGAGAGATTTATTAAAAGATGCGCAAATTGATATAATGGGCATGCTAGAAACGGATACCCAAAGAATTGTTATGGGAAATCGTGATTTAACTCAAAAGATAGCCAACGACCTAGGTTACTACACAGATTTTGGACCAGGTCCTAATAAACATACATGGGGATGTTTGTTGTTATCCAAATTTCCAATAATAAATTCTACCCATCATCTTTTGCCCAGTCCAGTAGGCGAAATTGGACCAGCAATTCATGCCACATTAGATATCTATGGTAAATATGTGGACATAGTTGTATTCCATAGTGGGCAAGAGGAAGATGTGGAAGATAGAAGACTCCAATCTTTAGGGGTTAGAGATATTATGGGATCGAGTAATAGACCCATGATTTTACTCAGTTATCTTGTTACAAAACCTCTTGAGGGAAATTATAATACTTATGTGTCAGAAAAATCTGGTATGCATGATATTGATTCCACAGATTGGGATAGATGGTGTGAATATATTTTATTCAAAAAATTGAAAAGATTAGGGTATGCTAGAATTAGCAGAAGCACCATTACAGATACTGAAATTCAAATCGGAAAATTCGAACTCCCTCCTGATAATTTGAAAAGTGAAGCCGAACTTTATAAAGATGTTAGAATTGATGAAAGTGAAGTTCCAAAAAGCAAAAGATTTCCTTCTGTATTTAAAGGGGATGGTACCAGAGGTCATAGATACCATGTTTTTGACGCACCTCGTTATTTTGAATAAATGAAGTTTTACTTTAAGAGCTTTTAAACTTGTATTTCAATTGCTTTTAAAATATTTGATACCTTATTCATGTTTTTCAAGGCATAAAATCATCATTATATAGTATTCATTTTTAATTTTTTTTTTTATACGATATGAATTTATGTTTACTTTCTTTCCTGAGGTTTTGTTTTTTTTCTTTTTGTAATATTTCAGTAGCTGGTTATGTTTAATGAAACCTTCATGAAAATATACGGATACTTCCGTTACCATTAAATCCTGGTTTGGAATATGAATCCGCATCTCAACCAGAGTCCGGCAGCCGTTGTTTGCAATTGTCCAGTAAAATAATTGCATTTATTAATTATTCCATCACAATTTCAAGCTAATAAAAACATGAACCTTTGGATATTTCTTATCGAACACTATTCATATCAATTTCTGATTATATTTACCGAAATTGAAAAGAAATAAGAAATTCAATATCTACCAAATACTCTAAGAAAGATGGCAAGTAAGTAAATTTCGTTTTTCAGATATATTTTCGGTGGTTAATTCTAACTTCCCTAGTTTACATTGAGATCTAGCAACTAATAGTCTTCTAGCTGAGCATATACGTCCAAAATCTGTATCTTTCGATGATATTGATTATAAAAATCCTGAACAATTAAGAAACGCTCAAGATTCTATGTTAAGAGAACAATGGATAAGGGTTGCTGCTTTAAAAACATGCAGAAGAGCTTTGGAAAAGTGCTACAGAATTAACGGAGTTAATCATTATGAAGATTGTAAGGATATCGCTGATAGATATTTGCAAATGTTGCCTACACATAATGTAACTGGTTATTTAGCTTATCAAAAGAATGATCCAAGTAAATAAACGTACATGATTTTATATTAAACTCAAATAATGCTGTGACTTTTACGCCCGAAATTCATTTAAATAAAAGTGGCTATACTCTAATTACAATTTAAACTGCTTGTAAATTTAACTCCATTAAGTTTTAATCGATATGTCTGAATTTGAAAATATATGCGTATCTATATATAAGAGGATATTTCAAAAAATTATTTCTCAGAAAATATTTTGACAATTGATCTTTTCAAACCACCATATTCTATTTTATCAATTTTGTAAGAAAATCCCCATTTTTGATTAATCTTCAAATTTAAGTAATTTATAAGCTCTGAAACACTGCCTCCAACACCAAAGTAAATGTCCTTAGCAGCTACAAGAGAAATATTTTTTTCATTCTCTAGTTGAAGGATGAGAATTATTTCTGCAATAATAGGAAGCATTTTAGGAGAATATATTGTTTCGGATGTTATCATTAATCTACATTTGGATTTCATTAAAGGTTTACTTTGAGCTAATGTTATAAACTTTTTACCCCAAGAGCCACTGATGAAAGAAAGTGAAATATTTTTTGAAGATAGATCAGATAAAAACTTATCTAATAGTAAATCGCTTAAAAATAATTCATTTGGAAGCGCCTCCCTTCCTTCATTATTATCCTGTAGCACTCGCAATTGGCTCTCTTTTAAAGTAGAAGCCCAATTTATGATCAAATTTGGAATTGTAACAAGTCTTAAAACAGAATAGTTAAAATCAGATAAAATAAAGCTTATCTTTTTCTTGACTAGTTTAGGTTTGATGTTTTTTTGCTCTATGAATGATTTAAACAAAAAACATGAAGGCATCGCACTTCCTGAGCCTATTTCTAAAATTTCATCAAAATTATTCAAAGTTTTTTCATCTATCTTATTTAGTTTATCAACCACGTCAAAAGAACATTCCCAAGTTTTGAGACCACCTTCATAAACATCAGTTCTTAAATCTTCATTCGTTCCACCCAACAATATCTGAAGCTCAACTGAATTCAAAGAACCGAGAGCATCCTCCCTCATCAATTGGTGTTTTATATCAAATAACTCTCTTCTAAAAATTTCATTTTTTTCTTGAGTGGTATACTTACTGAAAGAAATGGGGATATTCTTCAATGTCTTAATAATCTCTTCGATAGATACCAATAAGGCTTCTTGATTTTCTGCTACTTGAAAATTGTCTAAAGGGTTTTCATTTTTATACGCTGAGGAAAAACCAGATTTTTTTTGATTATTGCGTAAATCCAAAAGTATATCTTCCTCAAGTTCATCATCGCTAAATTTGAATGAAAATCCCATTTTCCTTTGGGTAATATCTAATGTTTTTCTGTTAGATCAAATACTGATTTTAATTTCAATAAAATAAAACGAATGAAATCTTCAACTTTCACTTAGTAATGTTAATTTTTTATTTTTTAATAAACGTTAAAAATTTTGAAAGTTTATAATGTATCACCCAGCGAGCTTCAGTTTTTCAAAGTGAGTTGATACGAGTCCAAACCACTGGTACTCTTGCAGTTCTATAATTTATTCTTTTCAAATAATCTTACGCGAATTAATAATCAACGCGTCTGAGAATAAATAATTTACCTTCTGAAATAATTTAAATTTAAAAATAAATTTGAACAAATCAGAAATAAATATTTAAAATCGATATATTTTCTATAAAAATCATAATTTAGCTATAGAAATGTTCAGAAGTTCTCAGAAATCCAAATTCGAAGATGAATTGCTTTCATTAACTCAAAATGTAAAATTAAATCAGGCAATCAATAGAAACACTAGTCGACCAGCATTAGATTTAGATCCAAGCTCAGATGATATTAACTTTATACAATTGGATGCTGAAGAGAGTAACTTTGCTGGGTCTTCATGCGTTCGTTTCTTTGGTGTTACTGATAAAGGAAATAGTATTATGTGTAATGTTACTGGCTTTCTCCATTATTTTTATGTTCCTGTTTCAATGACATTTACTAAATCTCATATTAAAACTTTCCTAGAATATTTTCGTAATAATGGCTTTGATAATGTGTGTCAGATTGAAATTGTTTCAAAAGAATCAATCTGGGGTTATAATAATAATGAGAAATCTTCTTTTTTAAAAATTGTTGTTTCGCACGCAAAAAGTATTGGAAAAGTTAGATCTGCTTTTGAAAGAGGTCAAATTCAATTTCAAGAGTTTTTTAAATCCGGTACCATTATGACATATGATAATATTGCTTATACGTTGAGAATGATGATTGATTGTCGAATAACTGGAGTCAGTTGGTTAACATTGCCAAAAGCAAAGTATAATGTTCTTACTAACGAGCGATCTAAATTATCAAACTGTCAAATTGAATGCAGCATTCATTATAAAGATTTAATAAGTCATCCATCTGAAGGACAGTGGTCAACAATTCCAACATTAAGAATATTATCCTTTGATATTGAGTGCTCGAGTAGAAAAGGTCATTTTCCTGATGCCAAAAACGATTCGGTTATTCAGATTGCAAATGTTGTTCAAAGATTTGGTGAGCCTGCTCCTTTCAAAAATGTTGTTTTTACTCTTAATACTTGCTCTCCTATAGTTGGATGTGATGTAATTTCTAATACAACAGAGCCTCAAATGTTAAGAGCATGGAAAGATTTTGTTGTTCAAATTGATCCTGATATTATAATCGGTTATAATACTCAAAATTTTGATATTCCATATCTTTTAGATAGAGCTCAAGCTTTAGGAGTAACAGACTTTCCATATTTTGGGAGAATGAAAAATATTAAACAAGAAGCGAAGAGTTCGACGTTTTCGTCAAGAGCCTATGGTACGAAAGAAAATAAAATAACTATTATTGATGGAAGAATACAGTTTGATCTTTATCAATATTTTGTAAGAGAAGTTAAAATGAGATCCTATAAATTAAATAATGTTTCTGCTCTATATCTTGGGGAACAAAAAGAAGATGTTCATCATACTATTATAACTGATCTTCAAAATGGAGATCCAGAAACAAGAAGAAGATTAGCAGTATATTGTTTAAAAGATGCGTTTTTACCAATGAGATTATTACATAAAATGATGTGTCTTGTCAATTATACTGAAATGGCAAGAGTTACAGGTGTTCCATTTTCATTTTTACTTTCAAGAGGGCAACAAATTAAAGTTTTATCTCAATTATTTCGAAAATCATTAGAACATGATATAGTAATACCAAATTTTACATCAGGTGGTGGTGGTGATGAGCCATATGAAGGTGCAACTGTTATTGAACCTGTTAGAGGATTTCATGAAATACCAATCGCAACGTTAGATTTTGCATCACTTTATCCTTCAATTATTATTGCACATAATCTATGTTATACAACATTATTAAGTCAGCAAACTATACAAAGATTAAAACTTATTGAAGGTAAAGATTATACAAAAACTCCAATAGGAGAATGTTTTATTAAAAGCCATTTAAAAAAAGGAATTTTACCAACAATTTTAGAAGAATTATTAGGAGCACGTAAAAAAGCTAAAAGTGATTTAAAAGAAGAAAAAGATGTTTTCAAAAAAGATGTTTTAAATGGTAGACAATTAGCACTTAAAATTTCAGCAAATTCTGTTTATGGGGTTACGGGGGCAACCAATGGAAAATTACCATGTTTAGCAATATCATCAAGTATTACAGCATTTGGTAGAATGATGATTGAAGCAACAAAAAATGAAGTTGAAAAACATTATTGTAAAAAAAATGGATTCAAATATGATGCCGAAGTTGTTTATGGGGATACTGATTCAGTTATGGTTAAATTTGGATATGAAGATTTAAAAAAATGTATGGAATTAGGAGAAGAAGCAGCAAATTTAGTTACAAAGAAATTATTCAAAGCTCCGGTTAAACTTGAATTTGAAAAAGTTTATTATCCTTATTTATTAATCAATAAGAAAAGATATGCAGGATTATATTGGACAAATTGTGAGAAATATGATAAAATTGATACCAAAGGTATTGAAACGGTTAGAAGAGATAATTGTAAATTAGTTGCCAATGTTATGACAAAAATTTTAGAATTAATTTTAGTTAAAAGAGATGTTAATGGGGCAGAAGATTTTGTTAAAAAAGTAATTGCAGATTTATTACAAAATAAAATTGATTTATCCGAATTAGTTATATCAAAAAGTCTTGGTGCAGAATATGCCGGTAAACAAGCCCATGCTGAATTGGCTAAAAGAATGAGAGAAAGAGATCCAGGATCAGCACCATCAGTTGGCGATAGAGTTGCATATGTTATAATTCGAAATTCATCAACTAAAGCATTTGAGAAATCGGAAGATCCATTGTATGTTTTAAAAAATGGACTTGCGATTGATTCAACATATTATTTACAACAACAATTAGCTAAACCACTAATGAGGATTTTTGAACCAATTTTAGGAGAAAATAAAGCTAAACAACTTTTAACAGGAGCGCATACTAGAAAGGTAATAATGGGTAGAGGTGGAAGTAGAGGGAGTACTGTTGATAATAATAATAATAATATTAGTAGTAATAAAAATGGTGGAAATGGAGGATTAGGAGGGTTAATGAAATTTGCTAAAAAGGTTAATACATGTAAAATATGTAAAACCCCATGTGAAGGAGCGTTATGCAATAATTGTGAAGATAAAGGAGATCAGATATTTGCAGAACAAATAGCAGAACTAAATTCATTAGAAACAAAATTCTCAAGATTATGGACACAATGTCAAAGATGTCAAGGATCATTAACACACGAAGTGATTTGTTCAAATAATGATTGTTCTATTTTCTATATGAGAGAAAAATGTCAGATAGATATTCAAAATACTTTAGAAGAGTTAGATAAATTTAAATAAATTCTTTTGAATTTATTTTTGTATTTAATTAAATATATAATAATCACCGACAGTATGAATAGTGTTTAAAAGTTAGGTTAGGTCCTAACCTAACTTTTAAAGTCTCAAAATACCTATCTTAACTACCTAACTATAAATCACCTGATTGTATAATAAATTGATTTTAAAGCTTAGTTTTAATGTTCTTTATTTTAGAACTTTTCTACAAGTACAGATAATAGGCTAAAATCACGTGACTACACTTAATATTTATTTCCTAACTTTTTGTAACTTTTTGAAAATTGGGCTCTCAATTCTAACTTTTTTAGGTTAGATTAGGAAAATTTAAAACACTAAGTATGAATAATTCATTTAGGTGTGGTAACATGCTTGAACCGCATAAATAAGAACCAAAAACTTTCTGTGATAATTGTTGGGTTGATGCAGGAACAGCTGTTACTAATGAGTCATTTGTGGCGAGTGAAAAATTCATCCATACACCTTTCCTGTTGTGTAACCCTGACGTCCTCTGTCATGAGGCCTTTGTTAAATATGAGCAGATGTCAAATTTCTGCCAAGTCTGTGGATGTGTAGGGGATCTAACATAGGAATCGAGGCTTTGGACTCGTGAAACAGGGTCCATATTCTGGTGCGGCAGGACAGCCGTCCTAATTTAGATTGTTGTTTGCAAGCGGTAACTGTAACTTATAGTGGTAACTACTGTGGTACGTAACACTATCAAACTCACAAAGGAATAAATGTTACTCGTATCCAAAAAAGGTCTAGTGTTGAGCCAAGGAAGGTCAAGTTCTGTTCCTTTAATGGAATTTGTTGGATATTGTAGTATGGAAAAAGGTAGTGAAAACAAAAGTGAAACAATATCAAAAGAGTGAAAAAAGATTATTGTAACTTTGTGGAAAACAAAATAAATTTGAATTAATGAAGTGTATCTGTAGTATCCATTAGAAAATATATTATAGGACAGCTGGCTATCAGTAGCCAAATTCCTGGCCTTGAATTTAGAAATAGGAATAGATTACAAAATAATTAACACTAATAAAAAGTGTAGCGCTCAAAATTTTTTTTCATCGAAGCTAGATTTAGTTTTGCATCTCGCTTTACAACTTAGTAGCTAGATTTAGCTTTAAAGCTGGGTAACGAACCGAATTGTGTAAAATTTGAAAAACCTTAGCCTCAACTGCAAAATTAATACGAAGAAGTTCAAATGCTTAATCAATGCTTCTCTTATTTTTAAGAAAAAGCAATAAAAGAAAAAGAAAATATAGCTGTTTTGCAACAGAGTTAATTAACGAGTAAGAAGTAAAGAGTGACGAGTAACAAAATAGAATACTTTATTACATACTGTATTACATACTCTTTCACATACTCTATCACATACTCTTCAACGTTACCAATTCCAAATTGCGCTTTATAACAGAACCAGAGCTTCACACCGTTAGAGAGTGTTCTGCACATACTGAACCGGCACACCAGCTACAGTACTGTATGTTAAGTAAGCAATTCATCAACTGTCTCTAGTATCCAACGGTACTACTGCTACTAATAGATATCAATGGTAAATTGATCAATATAAAATTATTTATATATTCAGACTTTATATTCAAGTATTCCAGTATTAAAATTACATATCTTTAAATACTTCATTTGAGTATTCTTATTTTCTGAATAGTACATTGTCCAACTCAGATATATCAACTTTTGTATTACGTTACTCACTGATATTCATCTTCATTCTTCAAAATATCTCATCCTTCATATCAAGTTATTTCAAAACTTCATATTTCTTTCAGCGCCTGATCTTCTTTAAAAGACACTTTTACTGTTTTCTATTCTATTTATCACTAAAGTTTTTCAAATCTATCTACATCGATATAATAATCAAATCACTCTAATCTAATATTATTTATTCTTTTGGTATATTATTTCTAGAGTCAATCTAAAATATCTTTTTTAAAACATTTCACAAAAATTACCTCTTAATTTATAAGCTAAATTATAAATTAAAAATTGTAAATTGTAAATTGTAAATTATAGGTTATAACTTAAATATTATATTTTAAAATTTATAAATCAAGATTTCATTTCCTATTTCTTTTCTTATTTCTTATTTCTTCTTTCCAATTTTAATTTTCAATTATTGAATAATTTTTTCAACCATATCTTAAAATGTTTAATTATTCAAGCGCTTATCAAAACCCTTATAATACTCCAAATAACAATAATAATTCGGATCAAAAAAAGAATTACTATCATAATCAAAAACAACAATCTCCTCAACTTAATAATATCAATAATAATATACCTTTTCAAGATCCAATACCAAATGCTTCAAATTTATTCACTGTAATAAAAGAATTCAATCCAAGATTAGATGATGAATTAGCAATAAAACCCGGTGATAAAATTGAAGTTATAGCTGATGATTCTAAGTTTAATGATGGTTGGTATATGGGGAAAAATTTGTCAACAGGTCGTGCAGGACTTTATCCAAAATCTTTTACTCAATCAATAAATGCATATTTAACTCAAGAACAACAAAGAAATTTATTAAGATCAAGAAGTAGAAAAATCACTTCTCTCAATAAAACTAATCATCCAGTTAATCAATCAACTAATCAAAGAAGCCCATCTCAAATTTCAATGTCAAATTCTTCAATAACAAATTCAAAGCATACAAGCCATTCAAGCTCAAAAAATAGATTATCAACTCCAAAAAAAAGATCAAGTGGAAATAGTTCTTCAAAGATTGATCACGATAGACAATCTTCTGTTCACAAAACTTTAACAGAAATTGATAATACTTTAAAAGAATTCAATACTTCAAATAAAATTAAAAATAATATCAATGATACTAATACCAATAATACCACTAATAATAATAGTATTAACGATAATGATAATAATAATTCAATAAATGATTCAAAAACAAATCCTCTGTTTGGAAACCCTTCAAATCAAAATGATTTTGATAACCCTAATAATAATAATAATAATAGTAATATAACTGAAAACTCAAAAAATAATATAGAAAGGGATGATTCAAGTTCTCTTGAAAATGAAGAAGATTTGGATGAAATTGATTCTATTCCAGAAGAATTCAATCCAATATTTGTTGAATCTTGGTCTCCAGTACAAGTATCTGAATATTTCAAATATCTTGGCTTTGATGAAGATATTTTCTCAAAATTTTTAAGACATAAAATAACTGGAACAATTTTATTAGAATTAGAATTAAGTTATTTGAAAGAATTAGAAATTGCATCTTTTGGTACTAGATTCGAAATTTATAAAGAAATAGAAGCTTTAAAAAATGCTGCTTATCAAAGAAGACAATTAGAAACAAATTCAAGATTAACTTATTCTTCAACTCCTTCATTACCAAAATTAAATAGAAATGGTAGCCTGGGAGGTGATTTTTTCAATCCTTCAAGTAATTCAAATAAAAATGAATTAATGGCTCCACCACTATTAAATCCGGAAGATGAAGCAAAAAAACATAGAAGGAGTAGATCCAGATCTGTAACTGATCTTGATTATATTAATTATAATTCAAATAATGATTCCCCATTTTATAATGTTCATCAAAAATCTGTAAAGCTGCCTTCTCAGAGAAACTCCTCATCATATAATAATAGGGAATTTGAATCACCAAGGCCTGTACCTCTTCCTCCTTCCTTTTCTAGAACCCCAACTTCAAATGGTTCTAAATTTTCAAAACCAAAATTACAGCTTAAAACTAATTCAATCGATAATAAAAAAAATCTATTACTTGATTCACCTACACTTTTAAGTAATGCTGTATCGCAATCTCCAATTTCTTTCAAAGATGATCTTAAAATGGAAATACCAACCATTGACTCATTAGTCAATGAAATAAATAACAATTCTTTGCTCGCTATTGATCCTGGTCCTGCTAGGCCAACTTCTTCAATCTATTGTGATTCTGCAGTATCAACACCAAGTATAGCTAAATTTCCTGAAAATGTATCGTCAACGACTTCAAACTATGATGCAGAATCTTTAATGAATCAAAATAGATTATCTTTTCTAAATAGAGCAAAACAAAATGGTCATTCAAATAATTCCCCTAGTATTTCTTCTCAACCTACTCTAGATCCTGCAAAAAGGGCTAGTCAATCGTTATCAAGTTCAAATAGTAACCTTATGAAAGATTCAAGTTCACTTGAAGACTCTGATATTGGAAAACTAAAAGAAGAAGCTTTTGAAAATCAAATGTCTCCAATTAGGAATTCTTTAAAAAAATTAAATCAACCTTTCAAAAGAAGATCAGTTTCTGCAAATGAACCGGAAAGTCCTAAAGAAAAGGCAACACATAGATCCCTTACTACAAGTCATGGTAGATTAAGAAAGAATAAAAAAGAAGCAAAAGAAAAAAATTCTAAAGAGAAGGATCAACCAGAAAATAAAAGGCTCATTCATAATAATACTTCGAATAGTTTACCACCTATACCAGTTGATACTTCAAGTTCAACGGGTTCAGAATCATTTAAAGTCAGAGAGGTAAGAAATGCAAAGACATCCGAAACTGGAAAAAAAACTAAAAAACAAACATCAGCATTTCAAGAAGGGATACAAAGAGTCAATCCTGAAGTTTCCCTGAAAACAGCGGATTATTCCGGTTGGATGAGCAAAAAAGGATCAAGTACTGTTGGTCCATGGAAAACAAGATTTTTTACACTCCATCATACACGATTATCTTATTTTGGATCAATGAAGGATGCAAAAGAAAAAGGTTTAATTGATATTACGGCTCATAAAGTATTACCTACCAGAGAAGATGATAAATTCGTAGCACTTTATGCTGCAACAACTGGTCAAGGAAGATATTGCTTTAAGCTAGTACCTCCTGCTCCTGGTTTCAAAAAAGGATTAACTTTCACTCAACCAAAAATTCACTACTTTGCAGTCGATACTCGGGAGGAAATGAGGGGCTGGATGGCTGCATTAATGAAAGCCACAATCGATCTAGATGATACGACGCCTATTGTTTCTTCATGTACCACCCCAACTGTTTCTTTACAAAAGGCACAAACTTTACTTTCAAAGGCAAGAGAAAACGCACAAAAAAGAGAAGAACTTTTGAAAAAGGGAAATTTTATCCAGTCTCATCCTTCTTCCTCTCATCCATCATCCTCATCTTTGTCTTCTTCTATTGAATCAAATCAAACTCCATCAACTACTGCCACTTCTCATATATCTACACCTAAATTGAATGACCACAATGAATCATCAGGGTTTCAATCTCCTTATTTATTAGCATCAGGAATTCATCCAAGTAGTCCCTCTTCACCTAAAACAAATGCCCAAAGACAGAGTTCAGGATTGCAAAACAAAATCAAAGGCAGAAGTAGCCTAAAAGAACATTCATAAATTTTTCTAATCCACTAATGAACCCTTTTTTACTAGCTTTTTTATTGAAGATAACCTATGGACTTTTAGCTTTTTGTTTATTTTGCCAAGTGTATATTTAGGTACAATTAAGTTTCTCTGATGGTTATATATGATTTTCCTTGAATGAATAGTTTGTGTTCGCTTGTTTTTAATTCTTTCTTATATATTTTTTATTTGTTTCATGTTATTTTTGGTTTGTTTGATTCTTTGTCTATTTTCCTAGCTTTATTTTTTAGTTGTTTTAATTTGTTCAAATAAAGTTCAACCCTTGTTTTTGATATTTTTTTTTAAATTGGGTTGAATGTTTTTGGTTTTACTTTATTCGACTTTGTATTCAAGAAGATTATTTTTTTTTTTCAAGTAGAGCTAGGTTTAAATTTACCTTATGGTCTAAAATATGTTCAAATGAATTTTGGATGTAACTTTTAATTTTAGACTAAGCTATACGAAAAACTTTCAGACATTAGTAAATCTCAAAGGGCTTAATGCCATTTTGTAATATAAGAGTAACACAAATAAGAAATTTGCTAATTTTATTAAATTATATTAATAACTATTTGATTAGAGGCCGAAAATATATTTATTTAGAAATACTTATTGAGAAGACCTACATACCAAACTTGAAATAAAAATTGAATTAGAATTACCGATGTAAGTATATATAAAATGCGCAAAAAAAGAAAAAAGAAAAATATATTATAAAAAGTAAATAAAATACATTCAGCTTAATAAACACAAAAGAACTGAAAGGAGAATGCTAAGTTCTGATCAACAGCAAGTCCAGGATACCCTTACTTTTAGAAAGTTTCTTGGAATTCGAAACAGAGTTAAGATTGCTTTCTTTATTTGGAGAGTTATTGTTTGTATTTTGTTCCATGAGAAAACTTTGGTTCCCAATATATGAAGATGTAAAAGTCTTATCAGGGTCATTCATAGAAATATCTAATGCTTCATGATCAATCGAATCCAAATTATCGATGTCACCAGTATTATCTTGCATCAATTCGTTTTCTATTGAATCGACAAGATCATCAATCCCATTGATATCAAGCCCAGAAGCAGTAGATATCAACTGTCTATAAGAGTTAAACTTAGAGTTAATAGTACCATTGTTGATGAAATCAACAATCTGCTGGATTTTAGTAATTCTTCTGATTTGTAAAATACTTAACTCAATAGACAATCTACATCTTTGCTCAATCGAGTTTTCATCAGACTCATTCTTACTTTCTGTTATAGACGGTGAATAATTTGATATGGTAGCAGAACTAGAAGGAACTTTGACTGGACTACTAGATCCTTTAGGGGTAAATAAATTCAGTTGATCCTTTTCAAGTATTCTGCTATCGTCGACCTCTTTGTTTGGAAGAGGCGTTCTGAACTGATTAGTCTTTATAGTCGTGCTATGATCAAAAGGCGATTTCCCATAGCTTTTAGGAGTAGACAGCTCTCTATTTTTTTCCTCTTCCAGAATAGAATTACCCTTTGTTACTGCATAAAGTTGGTCTTCTTTTAAAGCTTTCAATTCTTCTTCCATTACTAAATCTGCCAATAATTTACACTGAGATCTTTCAATTATGGTAGTGAGATCACCATTTTTAACAGCTAATTCTTCTTCTTCCTTCTTAATCTTTCGAGTTAGCTCCGTTGCGAAAGATTCGGAATCCAAACTATCATCAATCAATAATTTTATCTTAGATTCCATATCATTCTTATTTATCTCTTGATTTTCATCATTATATATAGAAAGTAAGGAATTATGAATTTGAGAATTCATAGAATCAATTTCAGGAGTAATTTTATTTACAGACTCACGGATAGATTCAATTTCGTTTTTTTTGACTTGTAACTGAGAAGCTTGAGCATCATTCAAGGAGTCAATCATCGAGTCGATCATAGGCTTAACCTCTAAAGCCGAAAGCCTATGTCGAATCTGAGTTTGTTTTCCATTGTAATCAATTGTTTGACTTTCCTTCAAAGTTTCATTTGATTTTTTAGATTTGTTTATCAATACAGGTGGTTGCAAAGAGGTATGAGGATATTTATTTTGAATTGAACTATCATTCAATTTTTTCTTTTTAACTGGAGAAAACATTTCTCTATCTTCTTTTTCAGAAAATTGATTAATGGTTTGTTTTGATATTTTATTCAAATTTGATTTTCCTTCTTCTTCATTTTGAGTATTATTTTCATCAAAAGATATTTGAAGTACTTTGGGAATATCTGAATTTTGAGATTGAGAACTTGTAATGAAACTTATATTATTTTTTCTACTCTTAAGATCTTTAACAGAGGTTGCCTGAGTATTATCAGTGGTTGAAACTTTTTCGGGGATTAAAACATTTTCCGAAATTGAAGTATTTCCAGGTTGAAACAGAATATTGGTAGGCTCCTTGCTATTCTCGAAAGATGCTAAAGTATTATTCTGTTCTTCAATTGTAATTTCTTTCAAAGGAGCTAACTCCGCTAAACTATCTTCAAGCATGCTTATTTCATTTACTCCATTAATCGAAACCGAAGGTTGATCATTTCTATTATAATTATTACCTACCGTCAAAATAGAATTGCTGTTTTTAATTTCCTTACTTGTACTTTTATCTTCCAAGGCAATTATTTCACTTTCATCATTTTCATCGAACAGTATCAATCCAGGATGTAAAATATAAGTATTTAATTCGTTAAAGGTTAAATTTATTGACTTATTCGATATTAGTTGTTGAATTAATTGTTCTGGGTATTCCCCTTTGGCATTTTTGGCCAATAAATCTGTCCCAAAAGCAACCAAAATTTTGATTAATATAGGATTTTTCGAATAAATTGCAATATGTAAGGCTGTATCACCCTTTATATCAGGGTAGTTCAAAGAAAATTTTAACACTTGATCCTTAGCTGATTGATACAAAGGCGAATTTAATATTTCAGAATCAGAAATAGGAATATCTGGCCTTGTCAATTGAAATTGGTTTTTTAACGCTTGAAGAATGTAAGCATTTTTGATACTATTCTCCATAATAATTTCCTTGAAAATAATTTTAAAATAATAAAAACAACTTCTAAATTTGCTCTGAATTTTTGATAAATCACATATATAATGTAAGACTGTTCTATTATTTTGGTCTGGCTGAAATAGACATGGCTTTAGATATTTTTCAAATATTTCTTTGAAAATTTTTCGTTCGTAACAATTATTAAAAGATATTAAGCGAGATAACGGATTCAAGCCATAAATATTTGTTACTAAAGGATTTGCATGATTTTTCATTAAAATATCTATAAGTTGTGTGTTTCCAAGAGCACAAGCCCAATGTAAAGTCGTATGACCTTCTGAATCTATAGGGTCATCAATGTTGAAGTCATTTGTGAGATCAATAAGAAAAGAAGGTATTTCAGAGGTTTCTTGACTTAAATATTTTTCAATTTGTCGATTATAAGATAGAGAATTTATATCAGGTTTTGGATCCAAATCATTAATTTCAGTAATCGAGGAATTATTTGAGATATTCTGATTTGAAATAAAAGCTGAGTCTGCAGTAGATATTGGATTATCAGGGATAGAAAGATTTGAGTTAATATTTAAATTCGAAGGGGTATTGTTGATATTTTTGATTGAAATTGAGTTAGAATTAAAAACAGCTTCGGAATTAGTATTAGTCAAAGTAGACCTCCTGCCAATATTATTGGTAGTTGAAATAGAAGTATTAATATCATTGATAGAACTATTACGATATATATCTGAATCTTTATTAGATTTAATTTGCAAATCAAGATTGGACTTATTGGCTGACTTTAAATCATGAGTTGGATTAAAAGGATCTACAATTTTTTTTTTTTTTATTTGAGGAGCTATATTTGATCTTGGCTGATCTTTTAATTGAGAATCAGATGAAGATACAATCCCAGTTGTATCTAAATTCGGTACTGAGGTTGACATTTGAACTGAAGTATTTGAGACTAACAGGGGCTGTGGGGTAAGATTATTTTGAAGTGATGGTTGAGTATTTAATTGACCTTGGATTGGATGTAAAGCTTGAACTTGTTGTTGTTGTAACATTTGTTGTTGCTGTTGCAATTGAAGCTGAAAGCATTGTTGTTGAAGTAACTGCTGTTGTTGGTGATGCTTTTGCTGCTCTTGTTGTTGATGGTGAGCTTGTTGAGCTTGCATTTGTGCTTGTAATTGTTGCTGGTACTGTAATTGTTGTAATTGAAAAAATTGGGAAGGTACCGAAGATGTTGCAGATATTGCAGATGGAGGAGCAGAAGAACTTGCAGAAGCTGGAGTTGGAGGCAAAGCCAAAGATTGAGAAATTTGAAATTTTTGTTGTTGTTGTTGCTGAAGATTGAATAGAGGATTTACCTGTGGTTGAAACACGGAGCTATTAGATGGTCCATTGAAAGGAAGTTGTAAAGACTGAGTTTGTAATTGCAATTGTTGCTGTTGCTGTTGCTGTTGTTGATGTAAAAGTAATTGTTGAGGGTTTGGAAATGCAGGAGGTGGTATTTGAGTTATTAAATTGTTATTATTAGTATTATTATTGTTATTATTGTTAGTATTATGATTATTAAAATTATCAGTACTAATTTTAATATTATGCTGCTTATTGAGATTTTTGGAATTAGTTGGTGTATTGGAATTAATAGTGTTAATTTTATTATTTTTGATATTTTTGGTAATTTTATTTGAATTAATATTTTTTTTATTTTTATTATTTTCGATATTGATAGAAGATGAATTACTGAATCTTTTTTTTCTTTTTAAAGGAGTATCAATATTTTGATTTGAAGAATAATCATGAATTTGATTAATATTATTAATATTATTATTATTGAAATTAGTAAGATTATTAAAATTGATGCTATTAATATTACTAATATTATTGAAATTATTAAAATTAAGGTTATTAATATTATTTAAATTATTAAGTTGATTATTGAGATTATTTAGTTGAATATTTTGATTTTGAATAAATTGAGAATGAGAATGAGGATGAGAAAGTGAATTAGGATGTGAAGTAGGATGAGATTTTGAAGAGAAAGAAGAGGAAGAAGATGATGATGATGAATTGGAGATAGAATTGGAATTGGAATTGGAATGAGAATTTGAATGAGAAATAGAGGAAATTGATTTTGAATGAGATTTTGAAATAGAATTAGTTAAAATATTTGATTTAGTTACTTTTCTTCTAATTGGAGGATTATTTTTATCAAATTTAAAATTTAAAAGGCTTAAAATATTTTTATTAATTGAATGAGTTTTAGCTAAATTAATTGCAATTGAAAGAGGTACCCAAGTACCTTGAAATCTACCATGACCACCTTGAATTTTTTCATGATTACCAGTTTGAATTTCTTTTTCAAGAATTCTAGTTCTTTGAGCTTTTTGAAATTTTGCAACTTTTAAAATTTGAGTTGCATTAACCCAATCATCATCAATTCTTCTCATTAAAGGTACATTATCAATTAAAATTTCATAAACATCTTGACCAGAATAAGTTGAAATATAAATTTCATTTTCTAAAGGAGGAGAATTTGAAGATGGAGTTTTTAAATTTGAATTATTATTTTTTAATAATGAAGAAGGTAAAGAAGATAAACTATTTTTTTTAATTTTATTTATTGGAGTTGAAATTGCAGATTTTGAGATTAAAGTTGGATTATTAATATTATTATTTTTATTACTGTTTTCAATGGGAGATTGTATTAGAGATTGAGATTGAGATTGAGATTGAGATTGAGATTGAAGTTTCTGTTTATCATTAATTTTATTATCTTTATTATCTTTATTATTTGTTATATCCTTAATTTCTTTACTATTCTTAGTTTCTTGAGTATTATTATCAGAATTATTATTTCTGTTATTGTTTATATCAGTTTTATTTATTTTCTCCTTGTTTTTCTCATTACTTATTTTTATTTCTTTTTCTTTTTCTTTTTCTTTTTCTTTTTCTTCTTCTTTATATATGTCTTTGTCTTTTTCCTTATTTATATCCTTAATTATATTCTTTGTTATATCTTTTGTAATATTATTAGTTATATTATTGTTTATATCTTTATTAATATTACTTTCAGTTTCTTTTTCTTTTTCTTTTTCTTTTTCATTTTCATTTTCATTTTCATTTTTATTTTTATTTTCATTTTCTATTTGTTTATGTTTTTGTTTTTCTTTTTCTAATTCTATTTCATTATCATTATTATTATCATTATTATTATTGATTCCATTTTTTACAGTTTTTTCAGTAGATATAATATTTTCATTCATTATTCGATATATGATTTGATTATTGATTTGTAAATATATTAATTATTGATTAATAATTGATAATTGAATATTAGTACTTAGGAAATAGTAACTAATGAATAATAATTAATGAATAATAAATAATAAGTTGTTTAATGGAAGTTAAGTTTACAAAGTACTGCACAGAATTAGAGTATCAGAGTATCAGAGTATCAGAATATTAGAGTATTAGACTGTATTACAGTACTTTATCTGAGTTCCACTACAATTCTATGTATTAATTTGTTGATTTAAACCGGAGAATTTTAAAATCGAGTGAAATCTAAGGAGGAAAGAAGACCTAAATAATTATTCGAAAAGTGATGAAGATCTTTGAAATTATGAAATCTTTTATAAATTATAAGATAATATTTTTATCAAATTTGTTATAAAAGTGATATGAATCTGTTGTTGTAAATCCAATGAAACTGATATGGAGAAAAGAGATCAACAATAAAAAAAAAAGTAAAAGAAGATACGAAGAAGAAGAAGAAAACGACAACAACGAGGATGGTGGGAATGAAATAGCAGTAAAATCAACAACGCAGCTCAGAAAAGGACGCTGAGCAGGCAGTAAGGACAAGATAATCACAAGAGACCCGCAGGATAATCTGAGGATAATCTGAGGATAGTCTGAAGAACGTGTTTCTTCTTCTTCTTCTTCTTCTTTCTCTTTCTCTTTCTCTTTCTCTTTCTCGTTCTCGTTCTCTTCTTCTTCTTGTCGCTTTTTGCCAGTTTCGCGTCTCTGCGGGGCGCTGTGCTGCTGTGCTGCGTGCCGTGTTCCAGTTTTGTGGCTGACACGAGTGGCTGGTTTGTATTTTGAATTGTGGCGGTGCGTATAGCGTCACATGAATAAATTTATCTTGAATCTTCTTGTTTCTTTGTTTCTTGCTTCTTCTCTTTCTGCTTCTCTATCTTTTTGTTGTTGTTGTTCTTCTTCTTCTTCATCATCTTCATCATCTTTTTTTGTTTATTCCTTCAAATACAATTTTATAAATTTGGATGAATATTTCTATTTTGCTTTATAATATCAATTCATGTCCAATTATTTCAAAGAAAGGAAAGTTGGTGAAGGTACCTATGCTATTGTTTATTTAGGTAAACAGTTATCAACTAACCGCCCAATTGCTGTAAAAGAAATTAAAACTGCCAATTTTCATGATGGTTTAGATATGTCTGCAATAAGAGAAATGAAATATTTACAAGAATTACATCATCAAAATATTATTGAATTAATTGATGTTTATTATCAATTTGATAATTTAAATTTAGTTTTAGAATTTTTACCATATGATTTAGATATTTTAATTAAAGATAAAAATATAATTTTTACTCCTGCAAATATAAAATCTTGGTTATTAATGACTTTAAGAGGTATTCATCATTGTCATAGAAATAATATTTTACATAGAGATTTAAAACCAAATAATCTTTTAATTAATCCAAATGGTTTTTTAAAAATTGCTGATTTTGGTTTAGCTAGATCTTTAGGTAATAATATTAATAATTTTGAAAAATTAACAAATAATGTTGTAACAAGATGGTATAAAGCTCCTGAATTATTATTTGGTTCAAAATTTTATTCATATCCAATTGATATTTGGTCAATTGGTTTAATATTTGCTGAATTAATGTTAAGAACTCCATATTTACCAGGTTTAAATGATTTAGATCAATTAAATATAACTTTTAAAGCTTTAGGTACTCCAACTGATTCAATTTGGAAAAATGTTTCTTCTTTACCAAATTATAATTCTTTAATAATTTATCCAAAACCAACAAAAGATGAATTAAGAAGAAGATTCTTAGCTGCTACTGAAAATGCTTTAAATCTTTTAATTAGTTTAATGGATTTAAATCCTTCAAAAAGATTAACCGCAGAACAAGCTTTATTATCAGATTATTTCTTAGAATCTCCACCTCCAACTTCTCCATATAATTTACCTAAAATTATAAATTAATCAATTTTATAATAATATTTTTAAAATATTATTTCAAAAATATCACATGACCCGCATCCTTTCTCTCTTTCTCTCTTTTACTCTTTCACTTTATCACTCTATCATAACTAAAAATTACTCTATTTATTAGGAATTATATTATTTATTCAAATCATTTAATTTTAATTAAGAATTATTCAACTAAATCATAGTTAACGTCAAAATCAACTAAAATTTATTAATAATATTCAATATGTTTTCATTACTTAAACCACTTCCTTCAATTTCACCAAAAATCATTAATATACCTTCTTCAATAAAATCTAATTCCCTTTCATTCTCTTTACTTTCTTTATTCAATAATAATAATAATGATAATAATAATAATGATAAAAATAGTAATAATAACGAAAAAAATATAGTTTTATCTGAGATTTTACCTCCCAAAAAATATATCAAAAATCAATTATTTGATTTAGGATCTTCCCATTCATATAAAAAATTATTGCCTATATATAAATTATTCAATGATTCAATTAATAACAATAGTTACAATAATAATAATAATTTCAATAGTGAAAAAAATGATATTAAAATTCCAAATTTTATCAATGGTTCAGATTTAATGATTATGAAAAAAATTTTAGAAAATTATAGATATGATTCAAATAAAATTAATACTTCACTATTAAATATTGAAAATGAATTAATTCAAGCTGCTGCTGAATTAAATGATAATACTGCCATTGCCCTATTAGCTTTCAATGTTTTACAATCAAAATCAAAAAATTCAGAACAAGAAAATAATAAGGAAAAATTTAAAGAAAAATTTGAAGAAAAAATTGAAGAAAAGAATTATGCAGTTTCTTTAATTCTTCAATTATATAATATTAATCATCCATTAACAATAAAATTATTAGGTGATTTATTTTTCAATAATAAAAATTTTTTAAACTCAGAATATTGTTATAAAAAATTTTTATCTTTAAATTCTTCAAATTCTTTAGATAATAATAATTTATTAGCAGAAGTTTATAAACAATTAGGTATAATTAATTTTCAAAAACCAAATATTTCAATTGCAAAGATCTTTTTCACTCAATCAATTTTAACAATCAATCATACTTCAAAAATTAATTCAAATTCTTTAGAAAGTCATTATTATTTAGCTCAAATTTATATTGAAACTGATCCAAAATTAGCAAGATATCATTTAGAAATCTTAGCCCAAAAAGCTTTTAAAAATGCTTTTAATGTCTTAGGTTTTTTAGAATTAAATTATTTTAATAATAATATAAAAGCTTTAGAATGGTTTAAATTAGGTTATGATTTAGATCAATCTGATATAAATTGTTTAATTGGTCAATTTGATTCTTATATATTATTAAATGATTTATCGAATGCTAAGAGTGCTTTTAATTCTATAAAAAATTTATTATTAACAAAATTAAAAAATTTGCAATTATATAAAAACTTTTTAAATTCAAGAACTTCTTATCTTTCAAAAATTCAAATAGATTCAAATGAAATTTTAAAAATTTATTCTTCTTAAAAAAAAAAAAAAAATCAATTAAAATAAGCTTATCATACTGTACATAATTCTCATTCATTTTTTATTTATTTTTTTTATATTTTTTTTTATATTTTTTGCTTTTTGCTCTTTTCATTTTAAAATTTTTTTTTCTAAAACATTTAACTTATTCCCATGGCCATTTACAATAAACAATTACATCACCTTGTCTTCTATTATCCCAATGAAACCATGTATTATAAAATCTTGCACATTCTTCATATTTACTATCTTTTATATAATCTTTGATTTCATCTTCTAAACTTTCAAAAAAAATCAAATGAGTTGGCCATTCATATTTATAAACTCTACCAGGAGTTCTTAAATCTTTTTTAAATACAGGTGGTAAATTTTGAAATAAAAATTTTTTTGGATTTTCATAAAATATATCAGATTCATCTTTATAATTTTTCAAATCGATTATCTCATTATTATTGATATTTGGTGGATCACAATTTAAATACCAAATTTTATTTGATAAATCTGAACGATGTAAATGAGATTGTAAAGGTGTTGAATGACATGGTGTTAAAAATCCTATTGATTCAACATCCACATTATCATGTAAAAAATTAATTAAATCAATTACACCTCTTTCATGAACCTGAGTTAAAAATAAACTTAATAATAAATTTAAAATAAGTATTAAATAAATATAATACTTCCTGACAAAATTAAAGTTTCTTGAACTTGATTGAGATAATTTATAAAAACCAAAACCAGTATAAATTGAAAAAAATGGCATTAATTGATAAATAAATCTAATTTCTTTATGATTTATAATAGAGAAAAAAAATATTACTAGAATTATAATAGAATTGAATAATTGTTTAAATTTTGGAAATTTAATTGATGAGAATATAACAAAAGGTAAATAAGTTGTTAATAAAAATGGTAAACTTTGAATAAAATGAAATAAAATTGAATTTGTTCCATAAAAATCTGAATATGAATTTAATAAATTAAATTTATAAAAATTTTTCATTGGAAATGTTAATTTATTATAATAATAATAATCAATTATAGTATTTAAAGTTATTGATAATATTGCAATTAAAACTGTATATATTAAAACAGTTATTTTAAAATTTGAATTGATTGAATTATTTTTGAAATTTGATAATAAAAAATTTAAGCCAAGTACTAACCAAATTAAACCATTGGTTGGTCTAATTATACATGCAATTGAAGCAATTGATAAAGAAGTAATTAAAGAATTTAAAATTTTTTTTGGAGAATATGATACTTTTATATCAAAGGGCCAATAACTTAAAGCAATTGTAGTTAAAATCATTTCAAGACTATTAGAAAAACTTCTGGTAATAAAAAACCAATTAGAAGTTGAAGCAATAGTTGCTAATAAAACATACCTTGCAAATTGTTCATTTTTTGAAGAAGAATTGAATAAATTTAAATTTCTTGCAAGTGTATATAAATAATAATCACTTATTCCAGCAATTATTCCATTGAAAATTTTAGGAAAAATATAAACACCGACATATCCTAAATCCAATAAATTTGAAAATTGAAATAATAATGAATATATAAAGGGATAATTGAAACTTCTTAATTCAGTTAACCATTCCCAAGTTAAATCTCCATATCCATAGACAAAATTATGAGCAACTTCTAATGATTGATAAAATTCATCAGGCTGAAAAAAAGTTGCTATGGTAAAAGCATTTAGTACTCTTATTGTCACTAAATATTGAATCACAACTGCTGGAGGAAGAGAATTATCAGGCTCTGAAGTTGATATCTTATCAAAATGATCTTTTTCAGACTCAATTCCATTTTTCAACTCCACATCTTTTATATCGTTACTATCTTTGACACTTATTGTTTCTTTGGGCTTATCACTTAAAGGTATCTTTCTTTGACTTAAAGTCTGCTCAGCCATTTCTTTAAATTCTCTGAATGAATTGAATTATACTTGATACAAATTCAATGGAGTTAAAACTTTAAACTATTCGATTCTAATGATCCTGAATCCCCTTTGAATTCTTTTGAAATCCTGTTTTTATTTCATTTTAATTTCATTTTTATTTCATTTTTATTTCATTTTTTACTTCAATTTACAAAACTAAAACTGAATTCAGTTTCTGTTTGGGTGGTTTATTGAAAAATTACTAAAACGGAGCACCCAACATTCGGCCTTCTGTCACTCTGTAACGCTTTGTACTGGACAGACAGAAAACAAAACAACTACAAAAACAACTACAAAAAGTGGAACAATTTTGGATAATCCATTTTTTAAAGAGGAAACTGAAGAATGATACGTAAAACTAAATACAAAAGAGAGCCAGAAATGGGAAAATGGTGAATGACAAAGACGTTAATGACAGAATGAAGGGTTGATTAAAGTATGGAATAAAAAGGATATTAATATTAATATTGAATTTTTATAAAAAAAGATAAGGAAAAAATTGGTGGGGGGAGAGATTGGGAGAAATTGAAGGGAAAAATGACAACTAGATAAAATAAACTAAAATTAAATAAAACTAAATAAAATTAAAAGAGCAAAATTGATACTATACTGGTTAAGAATAAATCTAAAAATGAGGCGCTAACCAGGAATGAGTGCGAGAGTATGAATAAAACATATAATAGGTGAAAACAAGTTAACGAGCTTGGACGTATGACAAGGAGATCTTTTTTAAAATTAATTATTTTTTTTTGAAAAGTTAAATAATAGTTTTTAAAATTTCATCATTAGAGACAATTCCATTATATTTACCATCTAAGAATTTTAATAATTCAATAATTTTATTTTTTAATTCTGGACTTTGAAATTGTTTTAAGGTATCAATATTTTGTTCTCTACCTAAAGTGGATTCATTTTCTAATTTAGTAATTTCTAATTCTTTTTTGAATACAGCAGAAAATATACCAACAACAGTTGCAGTTTCTGATAAAATATATGCATTATTTTCTTGATATAATTTTAAAATTAATTCAAATATTGGAGCATTTTCTTCAAAAGCTGAAGCAATTGGTAAATGTGAAATTAAAACTGGTAATACATCACTTAATGGAATAACTGAAGAATTTTTCAAAATTAATCTAGAAACACATCCACATGCATTAGCATATGATCTATTGATAGTTTCAGTTCCATTTTCATCATCAATATGTTTATTAGCTTCTTTTTCAGTTTTATTTAATAATTTTGATAATTCATTCATTATATTTGGATAAACTGAAGAAAAATCTTCTGAAGAATTTTCAATAATTATTCCAATACCATAAGCTGAATTACTTCTAACATCTAAGGCTTTATCATTACTTAAAATACCAATAAATATTTCTAATAATTCTTTAGAATATGAATTTGAATCTTTTAATCCTAAACAAATTTCTGCTAAAGATCCAATAATTGAACTTCTTTTAGTTTTTGATTTACTATTTAATTGACCAATAATAACATCTTTAAATGATTGAAATACTTTATTAAAATCAGTTCCTAAAGCTATTGATAACGAAACTAAAGTTTCTAAAGCTGAATCATATAAAGAAGCTTCCATTTCTGATGTATCCTCATCTTCTTCAATTTTATCTTCATCCATCTGACATGGATGTTCACCTTTAATAATTTTCATTAATTCAACACATAATTGTTCTAATTCAGAACTATCTCCATTATCCATTATAGCTATTGGACCAATTGTTTTAATTGATTCAGTAAAATTATCCAAAATTGTATAAACAAGAGTTAAACCATATTCATTTTGTAAAGTTTCTAAAGATTTAGATCTTGCTAATTTAATCATAGCTAAAATATCAGAATTAACATAAGATTCTGTTACTGCACCAATTGGATATTTAATTATATCTTTATTTTCACTTGGATTTATATAATTAGCTTTAAACATTGCAACAACAATTTTCCAAAGAGAGTTTAATGCTGCTTGAACAATACCAAAAGAATTATCAATTTGATCATTAAGAATTTTTATAGAACTTTCAATATATTTAGCAAAATCATTTCCTGTAGCAATAGCTAATTCAGCTAAAGCTAAAGCTGCAATCTCTTTTTCCATAGTAATACCAGTATGAAGTTGAAATTTTCCATCTAAATCATCTTCATCTTCACCAGCAGCACCATCAATAATATCTTGAACAGAAAATGTTGAATCATTTGGATCAATTTCATTAACTAATTCATCAGCATTAATTTCTTCTTGTTCTAAACATTTGAAAATTTCTGGAACTAATTTTTCTAAAAATGGAGTAAAATCTTTACCATAAACTTTAGCCATATTTGAAACAAAAGCGAAACCAGATTCTCTTAATCTTGGAGCATCCGAATTCATGGAATTATAAGCAGAATTAACTAAAGGTTCAGCAAATTTGGCAAATGGTTCTGGACCAACAGCTCTAGCCATAGTTGAAATATTTTCAAATGTTGAAGCTTTTAATTCAATTTCAACTTCTGGAAGTTCACTATCTTTTTTAGATGGATCAGATTGAGAATGTATTAATGGTTCTAATAATTGTAAAGACTGATTAAAATATGGAATAAAAGCTTTACCTGCGGCAAAAGCAGTTGAACCAATAGCAGAAACAATTGCAGTACTTAAAGAAGGAGAATCAGAATTTTGCAACATTTGGAAAAGTTTATTCATTAATGGTTCTAAATAAATTAAAATAGCATCATGATTCATATATTCAATTAAACCATCTAAAGCAAAAGTTGCATTTTTATAAACCATAATATTAGTTGCAGAATCAATAATTTCAATTATTAAAGGTAATAAATGTTCATGATATTCAGTAATACCATCTTGTAATTCAGTTGTTAATTCACTAACAGTTTTTAAAGTTGCTAATTTTACAATTAACTCTGAATCTTTTAAACCATTAATTAAAAGTGGAATTAATTTTGATAAATGAATATTAACATAATCTGGAGCACCACCAGTTGTTAAACCAATAGCTAATATACCAGCTCTTCTTTCAAATTTATCAGAAGAATTTAATAAAGAAGGTAAAGTTTCAAATAAAGGTAAAATAGTTTGAGAAGGAGGTAATTCAGTTGATAAATCACATAAAAGTTTTAAGGCTAAAGCACCAGGAGTACTTTCTTCATTTTCATTATCTTCATCTTCATTATTTAATTCATCATCAATATCAACAGGTTCAGAAGCAATTTTAAGAGTAGATAAAGTAAAAGATGGACCTAATTTATTTTGAGTAACTTTTGTTTTTCTTAATGAAATTACACGAGATAAAAATGTTAAAGCCATTACTCTAATTTCTTCTTCAACATTATTTTTATTTAAAGCAATTTCAAACATTACATTAATTAAAGTTAATAAATTATCACCTAATAATTTATTATCAAGATAAATAAAATCATTAAAAGCATTAAATACTTCTTTTGCATTAATAGTATCATTTGATTGAACAACTAATTTTAATACATTAATCATTGGAGTTATTAAAGATTGAAAATTTGCAGCTAAAGTTTCATCAATTTCTTTTTCAGCATAAGATTCATCATCATCATGAGGATGATCATGTTGATCATTATCTTCATGATCATGATCATTATCACCACTTGATTCAATTACAGTTGCAATTAAAGATAAAGATAATAAAGCAGTTGTTTTTAAATCTAAATCAATTGATTGTTCAGTTAAAATTTTAGCAAATAAAGATAATAAATCATTAACATATTCTTTTTTACATATAACAGGATTATAAGATTCTAAAAGAGTATAAATGATATAAATTGCATTTTGATTTATATTTTCAGTACTATTTGAAACTAAAGTTGGTAATAATTCATTCCAATTACCTTTTGATAAATCTATATCAGCAATTGAAGTAATTAATCTTGCAATATTATGATTAAATAATTTTGAATTTGAATTTGATAAAGCTTGAGATAATAAAGAAGGTCTAATTTGAGATTTAGTATTATTATCAATATTAGCCCAATGTTTTTGAACTAATTTTCTTGATTCAACAGCAGCTATTTGTTTAATTGAATCATCAGAATGATTTTGAAAGATATGAATCATTGCAGGTAAAGATTTTGAATCTGAATAGAAATTTTTTTTTAAATTAGCAGTTGCATTTTTAATTGTATCAGTATCTGGTAAAGTAGCCAATCTTAAAGTTTCTTCTAAAGAAGCAAGGTATTGATTATCCATTTTTTATTAAGTTTTTATTATTGTAGAATTTTGAAATATTTATAAAGCAAGTAATATTTATTAAGTTAATATCTGTAATGAAAAAATCCAAATATTATTAATTGATGATTGATTATTGATTATTGATTATTGATTACTAAATATTGAATATTTGAATAAAGAATATATCAAACCGAAATGAAGAAGATTAGGGAAATGAAGAAAGAAAATAAATTAATGAATTAATGAATAAATAAATGAATAAATGAAAAGATGAAATTTTTATAATTCATTAAGAAATAATAAATTAATCTGAGGAAGGTATATATTAATATATATTAAACAGTTTTTTAAACAGATCACTCTAAAAAAATTTTTTTTTTTTTTTTTTTATTTCAAAATTGTTTTATTTTCATCAAAATTTTTTTTCAAAAAAATATTTCACGATAAAAATTTCAAAAAGCGAAAGTTAACAGAAGAGTAACTTTGAATTAATACAAAAAGATGTGAAAATTGAAAATGTCTGGAACGAGCCGGTATGCGAGCAAACAACCTCTAGCAAACAGCTTAACGAACAGACGCGTAATTATTTTCAGTTAAATTCCTCCATACATTTGAAAAAAAACTAGCCAGCATTTTGCCAGTTTCTCAAATTCAAAAATATGTTGCCAAACAGTGTTTTGCTCTCTTCACGAACACTTTAACGAACACCCTTTTTTGCCGCCTCGTGCCATGCATCTAGCGGCATAAGATTGCATACGTCTCTACATGCAAAACAAAGCATATGCACACCTTTAAAAGCGTTAGAGCGGGTGTGGTTGCATTACATCCACAGTAGTGGTTTCCGCTGCTGTTCCGTTGTCGTGGATTGCCTTTTTTAGTTTCAACCCAGTTCCTGTCCGCGTTTCCGCCTCCGCTGCTTTTTTCCCCGGTGCTTTCCTTTAACCGCCGGGTGACAGTTTTTTTCTTAACTTCAACGTTGACGTTACAAAAGAGCGCTGAGAGAAGATTGAAGATTGGAGATTGGAGATTGGAGATTGGAGATTGAAAGGGTTTTGTTGGTTTTGGATACTGATTGAAATATATCTGATTTGAAATATTATTGACTGAAATATTATTGACTGAAATATCATTGATTGAAATATCAATAGATGCTTTCAATGAAATAAAATATATCAATCGATTGATATAATATCATACCATATCATATCTTCTTAGAGGTTCATTCAGGACTTCAATTGCAATCCACCAAAGATGGACAACACTAAAATCATAGATTCAAGTTTAGAGGTTTTGGATAAAGAATTAGATGAGTTCAAAGATTTTACAAATGATGATTTCCAACCAATTACTTATGCAAATTCTTTATTATCTTCAATGAATAATGATTATATTTTAAATGACAATATTTCTTCTTCTGATGCTACTTTAGATATAAAAAATCCAATTAAAAAATTAAATTTTGATATTTTAGAAGTTAATGAAAAATTAAATTCAATTTCTTCTACAAATTATGAATTTTTAATTGATGAATTTAATAAAAATTTTAAATTTAATCATTTAATTAATTCAAATTTATTACCTTCAATTGATCATTTAAATTCTCAATTTGAAAAAATTGATAAAAATTTAATAATTCCTTTTAATAATTATAAAAAATTAAATAATTCTTTAACAAAAATTTATAATACTTCAAATTTGTTAAAAAATTTTATTTATTTCATAAATTTATTCACTTCTTTTATTAATATTTATAATGATATTCAAAATAATTTTCAAAATTCTATTGAAAATTCTATTGAAAATTCTATTGAAAATTCTATTGAAAATAATTTTCAATCAAATGATTCTTTATTTAATATAAATTTAATTAAAAACTATTATTATTTAAATAATTTATTAAAAAATGATAATTTAAATTCTTTAAAATTATTTAAAGATTATAAAACTTTATTATCTTCTTATAAATTAAATTTAATTAAAATTTATTCAAATTTAATTCAAAATTTCTCAATTAATAATAATAAATTTAGTTCAAAAAATATTGAAAAAAATAAAAATAATATTAAATTATTATTTTTATCTTTATATATAATTGATCAAAATTCTTTATTAATTTCTTTTAATTCAATGTTATCAAATAATTTAAATTATTCAATAAATTTATTCTCAAAAGTTTTAACATCTCCAAGAAATTTTGATTCAACAATGAATAGAATTTCAAATATTGCTATTTTTTTAAATGATTTTTGTAATTCAATATTAAATTCAATTAATTTACCAATTTATAATTCTCAAAATTCTGACAAAATTTCAATAAATTTTTGGTCTAATTTTCTTCAATCAAATACTGCTAGTAATACTACTACTACTACTACTACTACTAATAATAATAATAATAATAATAATAATAATAATAATAATAATAATAATAATAATAAAAATAATTTATATGAATATTTAATAAAAAATAGTAATTTAAATAATAAAAATTTAATAAATTATTATTGGAATGAAATGAGTATAAATTTTAGTACTTTATTACTGAATATGTTAAGTAAAGGTGGACCAGTTGCAAAATCTTTAAGACTTTATGCAAATGAAATTAAAATTTCAACAAAGAAAAATGTCTTGAATTCTTCGAATAATTTAAAAGAAAATAGTAATGAAGTTATGGTAATGATGAATTCATTAAATTCTTTAGATAAAGTATATAGACGATAGAACTTAGAAAATAGTAAAATAATAAAAAAATAAAAAAAAAAAACTCAAAATTCAAAAACATTTCTTCCTGTACTGCATACATATAACAAAATTTGAAAAACTTTTAATAGTTAAAATTCATATAAATCATTGTAAATTCATTAAAATTGGTATAAAAAAAAAAAGAGAAAAGAAATAGTAGAAAATGTATATACTGTATTTGGATATATAATATCGGAAACTTAATGAGGAAAATAAATAGGTCAAGTTATTTGAGACTCAAGAAATTTAATAAATGGGTTTTAGATAAAAAAGAAAACTTATTCTTTATCAGATAAGAAAACAACACCTGGTAAAGCTTTACCTTCTAATAATTCTAAAGATGCACCACCACCAGTAGATACATGAGATAATTTATCTGCACCACCAAATTTTTTGGCAACAGTAGCAGTATCACCACCACCAACAATAACAGTATTACCATTTTCACAAGATTTAATACAAGCAGCCAACATTGATTTTGTACCAGTAGCAAATTTTTCAAATTCAAAAACACCTGGTGGACCATTCCATACAATAGTTTTAGCTTCAGAAATTGTTTCTTCAAATAATTTAATTGATTTTGGACCAGCATCAAGACCCATCCATTGATCAGGAATACCTTGTTCTAAAGTTGCATAACTTGTTTCAGCATCTTTATCAAATTTATCAGCAGTAACAAAATCAATTGGTAAAACTAATTTAACATTATTTTTTTTAGCTTTTTCAACTAAAGCAGGAACAGTTTTGGAACCAGCTTCATCAAATAAAGATGTACCAATAGACATATTACTAATAACTTTATTAAAAGTAAAAGCCATACCACCACCAATTATAATAATATCAACTTTATCTAATAAATTATCAATTAATTGAATTTTATCAGAAACTTTAGCACCACCTAAAATTGCTAAGAAAGGTCTAACTGGATTTTCTAAAGCTTTTGCGAAAAAAGTTAATTCTTTTGACATTAAGAAACCAGAAGCTCTTTGTGGTAAATCAAAACCAACCATTGAAGAATGAGCTCTATGAGCAGTACCAAAAGCATCATTTATATAAATATCAGCTAAAGATGATAATTGATTTCTAAATTTAGTAACATCATCTTTACTTGCTTTAACTTTTTTACCATCAATTTTTTGACTACCTTCTTCTTCAATATGAAATCTTAAATTTTCTAATAAAATTACTGAACCATCTTTTGCAGAATTAACAGAATTTAATACATCATCACCTACACAATCATTTAAGAAAGTAACTTTTTGAGATAATAAAGATTCTAATTCAGTTGCAACTGGAGCTAAAGAAAATTTATCAGTAACTTTACCATTTGGTCTACCTAAATGAGAAGCTAATATTACAACTTTTGGATTTTTTTCTAAAACATATTTAATTGTTGGTAAAGCAGCAACAATTCTTTGATTATTTGTAATTTTTTTACCATCTAAAGGTACATTAAAATCAACTCTAATAAAAACTCTTTTACCAGTTAATTCTAAATCTTTAACAGATAATTTATTTGAAAGAGACATAATTGAGTATTTAAGATTAAATTGGATTAATTGAGTTTAAATATAATAATAATATTAATAAAAATAGTATTCAATAGTTTATAAAATATAATATAATAGTTTAATTTATAATAATAATTCTAATAAAAGTTGAAATTATTGAAATAAAAGATAAAGCCCAGTTCAATAAATAGAGAAAGTTGGAAGTATTTATATATCACAGTGAGGGTCAAGTGGGTCCAGTGGGTATTCTTCTAGTTAATTTAGTACAATAAATGCAGTAAACTAGAGATGAGTGTGGTGATGGCAGTGAACAAGGTGCAGCTCACTCGCTCGCCGCCAATCATCACCCAACAGCCCACAACAGCCATAGCAAGGTGAGCCCGGGGGAAGAGTGCCACGGGAGTGGTCTCATCTCAAAAGATACCATAAAAATGGTCTCAAATAAGAGCTACCTGAATCCTGGTCTCAAAAAAAGAAATCCCATGAATATGGTCTCTAAATAAAAAGTACCTCAAAGATGGCCTCATTGTAAGAGTACCATACTTTTGGTCTTCAGTTTTGAATTTTTTTTTTTTTTTTTTATATATAGTATATTGAAAATAGAAATTATTTATTTACTTATGTTACCAATATTACTTACTATATACTTTATTTTCTATAAATTACCAGTCAGCTACTTTTACTGAATCACCTCCTAGATCATTACTCTTTAATGCAGCATCAATAACTGCCAAATGATGAAGTGCAACTTCTGGCTTACCTTTCAATAAACTTTTATCTTTTTTAATAATACTTTCATATAAATTACAAAATTCTTCTCCAATACCTTTATTATCTTCTTTATCAACTTCAATTTCAATAGTTTCATAATTTCCATTATTTTCTTCTCCTGATTCTCCTAAACAAATTTTTAAAATTGGTTTTTTAAATTTTGGTGAAAAATCAAAAATTATTGTACCTTTCATACCATAAATTTTTAAATAATTACTTTTATCTGTTGAAGCAAATGCACTACCATATGTAAAACTTCCAATAATATTTTTATCATCTTTTAATTTAACAATTGAATATAAAATATCATTTGTACCACTTTCTTTTCTAACTTGTTTACTAAATCCTGATATTTTTTCAATTTGACCTAAAAAATCTGTTAAATATGCTAATTGATGAACTCCTCCATCTAATAAAAATCCTCCAATATGATGAGGATTTTTTCTCCATGAAGTTTTTAAATATTTATTTTCAAAATAAAATGGTCCTGTTGAATTATATGTAAATGATATAATATCTCCAATTAATTTTAATTTTTCTTTAATAATTGAATTAATTTTATGATATAAAAAATTTTCTAAAATTAAAACTGTTAATTTATTTTTTTCACTTAATTTAACAATTTCTAATCCATTAGTAAAATTATTTGAAATTGGTTTTTCAAAACATAATGATTTTTTATATTTAATTGCTAATTTAACTAAATTTAAATTATTTTCAACAGGTAATAATCCATCAATTACTTCAATTTCTTTATCTTTAAAAATTTCTTCAATATCTTCATAAATTTTTAAATTTTTTTCACTTTTTGTTAATTTTTTATAAATTTCATTAAATTCAATTGCTTTTGATTTTGTACGATTAAAACATCCAATAATTTGAAATTTACAATTTAATTTTTTTGATGTTAATGCTTTTAAATGCTCTTGAGCAAATAATCCAGTACCAACAATTCCAATATTTATTATTCTATTTTCTTTTGTATCCATTTTTAATATAATAAACTCTATCTAATATCTACTATCCAATTTCTCATAACTAATATCCAATAATTAATATTTAATATTTAATATTTCAATATGATATACAAGATAAAACAGAAAAATTTAATACTATTTATTAGTAAATATTTTCTGTTGTTCGTTCACCTTAACAATTGTTATTTTTCTCCACTAATTGATAAAGACTAAAACATCACACGTTTCCACTTCCGTAAAGCCAAATTACAAATCGATCATCCGATAAGGTTAATCCGCTTCAATAGTTTTTCCTCTCATGATGCCCACCAAAATCAGGTTTTTCCGCTTTTTTTGAAGCATCAGCCACGTCGTCCTAAATCAACACCAAGAACCAGTTTTGCGCAATATCTAAAAAAGCGTGCGCTGTAAAATGCGCAGAATGCACTCTTAGGTTTTATTACTGCGCTGTGCATATTTTTTCACAAAATTGCTTTTTTTGCGGACTGCGAAAGAATTATTTAAATGCGGGCGAAACCTGATCCTTCCGAACAATCCATTTCCCGGTAAACAATGCTCTATGGCTGCTCTTGTGTTTTATTGAAAAGGGTAATATTTAATGCTGCCTGCCGGTATTTTAGCTTGGGTATGCATTTTGGAGCTTCAAAGCCAAACTTTTCTTTCTGGAAATTGTTTAGGAATCATTATCTCTTTTAGCATTGATGAGATTATGATTATGATTATTAATCTATTGCCTAATTTTTAGCTCACAAACTTAATATTATTATATTTCATTTTTTCAATATCTTTTGCGAGCTGATTTTCCTACACCGATTTATTATGCTGTATTAGCCCATTTTATAATTTTTTTCATAATAATGAACTTTCAATATATTCAAAACTTATTTATATTTTTTTTTTTACGCGCATTCATTGATTAAACTTCTATTTTTTTCGGTCTTGAAATTAATTTTTTCGCTTTTTTGTTTTTTTGTTTTTTTGTTTTTTCTGAGTGCTTCAATTCTATGCTTTTGAATAATTTACTCATTTGTTTTTTTCCAATTATTTTCAATATATAAAATGCTATCTAAATATCCTTTATTTTTTTGCTTTCTTGGCTTAAATTTCATCTTAAATAAATCAATCATAAGAAAAAATATTTCAAATTGACAACATTAATGGAGAATTTTAAAAATTTCAAAAATTTCAAAATTACCAAAGGTAATAATAACCTTAATAATAGTAGAAATAATTATTATAATAACAATATATCTGCTTCAATATTAATAAATGAGAATAATAGTAATGACAATTATAATGATGTTTTTACCAATTTACAAAATATAACTGGTTCAATTCGATTAAAATTAAATAATCCATTGAATAATATTTCTTCACTTTTTATTTCTTTAGAAGGTAACTCAAATAATTCAATCAATCAATCAAATTTTCTTTTTTTAACTCAGCAAATACCTTTAACTTCTAATAATTTAAGTCATGGTTTTCATTTATATCCATTTAATTTTAAATTACCCTTATATTCCAATGATATATCCGATAATAATAGCAATAGCAATAATAATAATAATGATAATAGTAATAATAATGATAGTATTAAACATTTTTTACCTCCATCAATTTCAAAAGATAATTTAAATTCTTCAACTTCAATTGATATCTCCTATACAATAAACTTATATATTATAAATAATTCTTTATCAAATTCAATCAAAATTTCAAAATCTTTTGATTTTTATCCATTTTATCCATTATTATTATCTCAATCTTCAGCTTTATTTACCAATTCAAATTCTGATTTAGATCAATATTTCAAAAAAGAATTATTTGTTAAAAGATATTTTTTAAATAATTTCTCAATTGAATTTACAATAAAATATCCAATCTTTTTAATAACTAATTTAAAATTATCTACAACTTTCAATATATGTTTAAATTTAATAAATCCCAATTCTTCAATTTTAAAAAAGTTTCCAGATAAAAAAATTTATTTAAATTCAATTCAAATTAATTTAATAAATAAAATTTCATTAAATGATAATAAGAAAAAATCGAATAAATTTTTATCATTTAATATATCATTATTAAAATTGTCTAACTTAAAAATTGATCTAAATTTGAATAGTGATAATAATTCCAATAATTTAAAAAGTTCAATAAAATTCCCAGATTATTTAATTAATCACATAATTATACCGAACAATTTATTATCTTCCTTCAAATCTCCTAATATTAATAATTCATATGACTTAGAACTAATTTGTAAATTTTCAAATTTTGATGGTTCAACATCAAAAACTGTTGAATTAATTCATGAAATCAATCTTATTAATACAAATTTGTATTCAAATATAAATTTGAAATTATTAAAAAATAGAATCAACTTTCCAAATACAACTATCATAGAGAATAAAATCAACAGCTCTTCAAAGAATTCCTATAGTTATAAAAATTATGTGAAAAGTGTACAAGAAGTTGGTTATTATAACAGTGACGAGTTTGATATTTTGCCAAGATATGAAAATGCACCTAGTTATGATTCTTTATAGTTTTTTTTTTCCTATTTACTCTTAATCTATGATTATCACCTTTTATACTTAATAACTAACACTTCGTAGTTATAGTTTTCGAAAAATATAAATCAAGTTCTTCATAAAGTGCTTTATTTTTTTATGTTCATTCAAAAATTCTGAAGTTTTGAAGAATTTACAGTTTTATTTAAAGTTATCGGTAACTGGATACAAACATGAACTTGAATTAACATGCATAATTTAGGTTCAATAATTCACAAACAGCCAGATTTGAGTTAAAAATTCTCCAGTTGGATTTTGTAATAATTATTATATTCTAGTAAAAATGCAGTTCTCGCTAAATAAATTGTTTCTTAAATTTGTGTTTATTGCTATTCTACTTGAATATTTCACCAATTTCAGAGGAAATTCACTTTAAATATAAGTATTGTTATTTTCAGAGTTTGTAAATTTTATTATATTATTCTATACTCGGATTCTATTTAATAATACCATTTAGTATTATTTATGATACATACTATAAACATATTCACCAATTCCCATAGAAGAAGTTAAACCTGGACTTTCAATTCCTAACAAATTAACGAATCCTTTGAATCCCTTTTCTTCTCTGATTATAAAATCTTGAAATTTTTCGGATTTACTTAAATCATTTGGATCATTTAGTTTGGGCCTAATTCCACAATAACTTGGTGTTATATCTTCTTTAAAACAACTTGGAAAATATTTATTTATTTCTAAATATGCTTTTTCAATATTCTGATCATTAACTTTATAATTTGTTGGATCATTAACCCATTCTAAATCTGGTCCAAATTTAATCTTTCCACCTAAATCTATGGTTAAATGAAGTCCAAGAGATTGTAAACCAGGTTTTGGACAAGGATAAATTAATTTATTAACACTTGGAAAATTTTTATTATATTGAAAATAGTTTCCCTTGGCATAATATGCTTTCAAATGTCTATCTTCAGGTAGCAACAAATTTGATATTTCAATTGCAAAAAGTCCAGCTGAATTGATAACATTTTCCGATTTTATTTTGACTTTTTCATTTCTATTATTTTCTTCAATAGATTCTACAGTTAATTCATATTCATTATTTGTATAATCTAAGTTTGTAACTTTTGAATTCAAAGCAATTTGCCCACCATTATTTTCTAATTTTCCTGAAAGATATGTCATAAAAGATTCTGCATTGATTATTCCAGTTGTTGGAGAATCTAAGACAGATTTATTTATTTTAATGGCAGGCTCAATATACTTGCATTTCCATAATGGTACCCAATCAATTTCAATATTGAGTTCTTTAGATTTATAATATAAACTTTCAAGATATGCATCATCTTGATCAGTTTGAGCTATAATCCATTTACCACATTTTTTCATTTCAACTCCAGCTTTTAAGGCATCTTGATAAATTAATTGTTTACCAAGGATACATAAATCAGATTTTAAACTATTTTTTGGATAGTAAACGCCAGAATGAATAACCTCTGAATTTCTTGAAGAAGTCTCAGCCCCATATTTCGAATTTTTTTCAATTATTAAAACTGAATTGGACTTATTTTCAGCTAGCCTAGATGCTACAGCTAAACCAACAGCGCCAGCACCAATCACCACATGAGAATAATCGGCAAAAGAAATTGAAGTTGTACTGAACTGTCTGAAGTTTCGAAAAACCAATTTTTTCGAGGAGAACATTAAAATAATTGAATTGATATATGAACAACAATTAAAGGCAGGTGACGATTAAATCAATTACAAATAAAATCTCCAATACAGATTTTGATTCAATTTTGTTCTTTAGCAGACTGATTCTCAATTCAGTGCTTCAGGTGAATCTCAAAGCACTTAATACTTAAGCCTGGGAGTGTTCTTTAGTTCTTTAGCTCTTTAGTTCTGAAGTTCTGAAGTTCTTTGGTCTTTCTATTCTTGAGATTTCTAGAAATTGCTGGGGCAAGAAACATGAAATTAAAGAATTAATGTTTTTTCCCATGAAAACCGCTGAGTTCCGTCCTTGATAACTTATTCCGTCAGAAAGAAAACAAAGGAGCGAGGGTGTTAATTGCAGTTAAATAATTGGAAGAAACCCAGTCTACAAGTTTGCACTGTCTAAGAAAAAAAAAACATATTATTGAATAAGAGGTAAAAAAATGGTCAATTAGTCAAATGAAAAAAAGAAAGAAGGTGAATAATGCTTATATAAGTGAATATATAACAAGTATGAGGATATAAAGACCACAGGGTATAAAAAGTCATGAAAGACCCAAAACAACAACACACTGAAAAAGGAGGAAAACAAAATGTAAAAAAACCTATCACTGATAAATGATCGGTTAATAATGTTTATCGCCCTCGTTGGAATTAAAACTTTGAGTATAATTATTTTTAAGAAAAGAATCAAGTAAATCTGGGGTGACATCCAGTGAGTTCATATTATTTATTTCTCTTTGATTTTGATTTAGAGTTTGATTTGGAAATTGATTCATTTGGGTAGAATTTGAATTGTAATTGAGATTATTTGAATAAGAAACCATAATTGGAAATAATTGTGCATTAATGTTAATGCTACCATTATTACCATTATTGCCATTGTTATTATTGTTATTGTTATTGTTATTATTATTATTATTATTATTATTATAAGTATCAGATTGTGTTTGTTTTTTTTCCAGTTTTTTATTTTTATAATAATTTCTTGCAGACTTCACAGAAAATTTAGGAGTTGTAATAGTCTTAATATATATTGGCTTTTTATCTTCCATTAAAAAATATTTCAATAAAGCTACTGAAAAAGTATATTCTCCAATTTTTGTAACAGCTAAATCTTTAATTAAAAAATTATAACGATCTTCATTTTTTGAATATTCTCCAAAATAAAATCTTTTACCCATGAATATACTTTGATCAGAAAAATGAGTTAAATTATTAATTTGGTTGGTGGCTGTAGTAACATCATTGATAGTAAATTGAACAAAATATTGTATTCTTGGATCTTTATCATTTGTATCTAGATATAATTTGAAAGGACCTGTTAAACGTTTTGATTTCAATGTTGCTTGTCTAGCATCAACTGGTGATTCTGTTATAATAAAATTATAATAATAATTAGGTTTCACAAGTTGAGACATAGTTACAAATTGAACTGGTCCTTGATTATTTGGAAAACCATTTGGATTTGCTTGACTTTGCAAAAAAAACAGATTTGGATTGAATGGATCAGTCATTTTTTGTTTTGATTTTTTCTTAATATAAATTAAATTCTTGAATATTAAACACAAATAATTCTAATTGAAAACAAAATAATATATATTGAGCAGAAATATTTTATGAAGCAAGATATAATAATAGGAAACTGAAATATAAGCAACAAACAAAAGTAATTTAGGTTGTATAAAAAAATTATAATAGTAATAATAAAAGTTGTTAATTTAATCTTTTGAAATAAAAAAAAAGAGAAGAAGAATTGAGAGGAGAATTCTTTTAATTTATATTATTTGAAGAAACATGATTTTGTTAGTTGATGAAATCCAATTTTAAGAATTCTTCAAAGTCATTTGCAAATAGTATATTATGATTACGAGAAACTAATGTTTTCATTTCATTGAAGTAAAATAAACAACAAAAACACTAATCTATTAAATATACAAAATGTAAGAGAAACTCGCTGTAGTTATAAGAAATTGTTATCAAAAAAATATAATATCTGACCTTGTTATTTCAAAAAATTTTAAATAAAATATCACTTTAATGTTAAATTTGAACTAAATTTATTTCTCCAATATATGATAATCATAGTTTCAGACCTGCTAAATTTTATAATAATTTTGATTAATATATTAAATAATTTTTAAAGTTATCAAGTATGCAGCCTCTCACAAAGCACACATATTTACACCTCTTGAGAACTTTAAAGTGAACTCTAAATTTTAACCTAGCAAAATTTAACTTTAGGTTTTAAACTATATTTTAAAAAAACATCTTTATACATGATTATTCACTATATAAAGTCAATATGACGTTCACGGCAGATTAAAGAGAAGATCTGTTTATGCTTTTTCGACGGTATTTCTTCAACTGGCCTGAATAACGCTATTTTAAATGTAAACAAATAAAGACCAACCCTAAACCGAATCAAAGCAGAACCGTTTTTCCAAATTGTTTACCTTTTTACGACGCTAGGCATAACTACGCACACCGATGTACAGAAGGATTGTTTACAAAACATTAAAAAACATCAACAATCACGTGCCTTTTTGCACTTTCTGCTGAGACTTTCTTCAAACAACTTTTGGCAATTTTGAATTTTGTGTGACTTCAAGCTGTTTGAATGAAATTACACAGTCAGTGGAATATTCTCATCTGAGATTATTGCAATGTTTATATTTACTGTTTTATTACGTTTTACCTAAAGCCACGTTTAAAGAAAAGTGAAGGAAATAGAAAGAGAAAGAAGATGAATACCTACTAACTTAATGGAAAAAGCTTTTATGTGCTGGGTTTTATTTCTCAAAATTATTTATTGATAGATAATAAAAACATCTGAAAAAAAAAGTATTTCAATTGAGATCCACATATTTGGTCACATTTTTATTTGATGGCGATTGTTTAAAGATTTGGTTTGAAGAGCGAAAAATTGATTAATTGAAGATTAAGATGAGCATTGTAGAACAAAGAGGTAAAGTTTTCAGCATTTCTTTGACAGTTTAAAAAAAATTTGGAAAGATTTCTGCAATTAAAGGTGCAGAATGAAAGAATCTGTTTCTGCACTCACAAAAACAAACTAAGCTCGATTTTTATTCAATTTAATTTAAATGATTGATTGGCTTTATAACCTTTTTCATTTTGGCTCAAAATTTATAACTTACTGTAACTATCTGAAAGAAATAGGCATGGATGATGCAAATTTCACATTCAAAGTCACCTAGCAACTGAAATAACTAATGAACTTATTGGGTAATCAATTTTTTTTCCATTAAAATCACAAAAAATACCGACTCAGAATTTACAAATGCATCTATCACAACGATTTGACTGCACTCACTATCTAGCTAACCTTTTTAAACATTTTTCAAAGTCCGATTAAATCAACCCAAACATGAATTATTTTCTTCTAAAACCTCATTTTATTTCAAAATTTAACTTGAGCAATGTGCAAACTACATAAGCTTTAAATGCACAACCGTTTTCCAAAACATTAAATAAATTCCTTACATATTTCATACTTCTTTTTTTGATTAATGACTAGCTCTTATTTTCATCATACCTTTTCAATTATCCTCAAACTTAAATAATGGGTGATGGTACAATTATTTTTTATATTTGACTTATGCAAAAACTAAAAAAACTCATGAAAAATATTTAGTATTTTTTGAATCTTTATTAGATAATAGTAAATTCTTCAAAGCACAAAATCATTCTTTAAGTTCTCTTCAAAATTATTTTATCAAACATTTTAAGTTTCTTCTTGTTCTTCTATCTTTGTTAATTTTTTTAAAATTATGACACCAAACTCCCTCTTTTCTGTTTTTCTTTAAATCATTTCTCAATTCTTTTTGTTACCTTTTTTTTTTCATAAGCTTGAAAAATTCTATTTTTACTATTTCATCCTTACCTTCTTTCATCAAAAATTACAAAAAACTGTTTATTTTTTTTTTCTTCAATTATTTTCAAGCAGAAGGCTTATGAATTCCAAAGATGGAAATCCGTAGTACGGATTTCTTTTTTCTATCTTTTATTTAGAAACTCAAACCGGTGAATCGGTTTTCGTTAACTACCCATTATAGTTCATTTTAGTTCATTATTGTTTATTATTGTTCATTTATAAAGCTGAATTAATGAATTATTGAGTTTTTTCAATTTCAATAATTAAAACTCATCATATATTCAAAATATAATCCATAGAGAAATTATCAAACAAAATTGAAGAAAAATGGCTTGGAAAAGTAAACTCAAGAAAAAAAGAAAAGAATTAAGCTTTGTGAGCAAAATTAAAAGTCATAATCATAAGTTAATAGAAACAAATTTACTTATAGCTAAGACAAATAAAGGTTTACCACCACTCCCATCTACAATATCGAATCAGAAGGAACCCATTGCAAACAATGTCATCAATAAAAATCAACCTCAAGAAATTAATTCAGTAATTGAGAAAAAAGAACTTGAAAGAGCATATCAATATGATTTTACTCCTCGTGAATTCAGAGTTTTTAAAACAATTTCTTCAGAAACTGAAATGTCAATTTCAAATAAAAAAATCCTTCAATTTATTTTTGATAATTTAGATAGTAATATTTCTTCATTTGAGAAAAATAATAATAATTGTAATATTGAAAAGGATAATTTTGACTCAAAATCAACTAAAAAAGAAAATGATTATGCTGATTATATTAATGAATCTGATTTAAATGATATAAGGATATGTAATCCAAATTTACATTTAATTTCCAATGATTTTTTAATATCTCATGAATATATTAAAAATGATAATGAAGATGATCCTAAAAATATTATAATGAAAAGACCACAATCACTTATAGGTGATCCTTTTTATTCAAATAAAATACATTCTATTAATTCAACTCTCGGTTCAAATGACTCTTCAATTTTTAATAAAAACAATAGATTTTTAAAAGCAAAAGTATTATATAATCAATTTTTTTGGAAATATCACTTGCTATCTTTAGATAATGATTTAAATTACTTATATGCTACAACAAATCCTTCTTTTAAACATTTATACTGTAAATTAGGTCCATCATATTTTATTAAAGTACAATATCCAAACTTAAATAATATGAAACAAAAAAATATTGGAAAATATTCGGAATTAAATAAAACCTCAATGTTAAGATCTGATTTTGGATTTAGATTAATAGTATTTAATAATGAAAACAGAAAAATTCCATTAATAATTATTGAGAAACAATCAAGGTTAGATGGAGGCAATTTTAAAATAATGTTCTCATCAGAATCGATTTTAAAAGATAATGAAATTGTTAATATAGATAAAACTAAAGAATCAGTTAAAGGAGATAATGAAGAAGAAGAAGAAGAAGAAGAAGAAGAAAACAAAAAGCAAATTAAAACAGAATATCAACAAATAATATCGAATAAATTACCTTTAGATAAATTCATTGATGATAATGATTTACTAAACAAACTAGTTATAAATCATGAATCATTTGAACCGAGAATGAAATATTCAATGATTACTAGATATCAATCATTTGATATTAATGGATGTCCTTGGTATATTGGCTCAATTCCCAAAGTTCTGAATTCAAATTATAAAAAGATATCAAATTCAATGAAAGAGATGGCAAATAAAAATTCATCCGCCCTACAATTATCATCACTAAAATTACATAAAAAATATAACAGTTATCTATTCAATCACTTAAATAATCAAAACACTGGAACTAGTTATGTAAATTATCAACATGAAAATATTTTATCGGTTTTTAGACCATATGAAAAAAGATTCAAAAAAAAATTTACTCAAAATTTTCAAAGGTATAAAAACTCATCCATTGATGATTACTATTATAATAAAAATAAATCAAATGGAGAAACTGGAAATATAGATGATTATTCTAGTAGCGGGAGTGAAACAGAATATAATCTGAATACTCTTGATAGTAGATCAACTTTGAATTCATCATCAACAAATATTTCAAGAATCTCTTCAAATACAACTACCACTTTTACATCCAATTCCAATTTCAATCCTAATAGTACCTCCAAGAAATTGAAACATAGATCTTTGAAAGAATTAAAATCCTTGAGAAAAGAAATGAAGAAACTCTCGACTAAAATTTCAGATAAAGCAACAACAAAGATTTTACCAAGATTCCAAGAAAATGAAAAGATTGATAATGAGAAGATTCTATTCTCAAAGGACAAGAAACTTGAAACATTCTATAAACCTGGAGATGGTTTGCTAATGAAAAATCCCCCAGATGATGATTTTTGTGAAGGAAAAGTAGGCTGGCTCACTATTTTCAACGACCAAAAGACGTTTGAGCAGGCCGGAAGTTGGGAGTTCAGTCTCGGCTTGTCGCTAGCCGTTGGCTTTGAGAAAATACTAAATATGGCTATGGCGGGCCGCAGCAGCCCCGGACCAGACTTGAGCCAAAACAAATCTGCTAACGTTACGTAATAATATCAATATCATCAATATCATTTATTACTTGAGGAAAAACACTATTCAGGTAGAGATAAATTCAGTAATTTGAATAATCATAAATATTTATGATAATTATTATCTCCATATGACATTATTCACTTTGAATAAAGACATTTACTTATTTTTCTGATTATATTTGTTACATTTTGTATTATTAATAGTCAAGGAATAAATTCAACTATCATGGGTTTTTCATACGATATTTTAATAGATCTAAAAAAGCCAAAAAACAGAGAGGGAATTTATACAAATTATGATAAAATCCTAGGAACAGTTACTCTCAAAGCTCATTCTCAAGTCACCATAAGCTCAATAGTTTTAAAGTTGGAAGGTGTCTCTAATACTTCCATTCAAAAACATTATATTCACCCAAAATCACGTAAGCCTAGAGTACTTAATAGAGCAGAAACTCATAAATTCTTATATAAGACTGTAACTGTTCTAAAAGCAGGAGATTCTGGAAAGTTGACAGTAATTCCAGGAACTCATACTTATAATTTTGAATTTGAAATACCTTTCAAATTTACTAGCTGTGTTGCTGGTGAAAGTAATGATAATGAAAAATTTAACCATCAACCTGCGAATGATCCATTAGCAAATTTTAATTTAAGTAAAATTACTAATAGAATTCAACTTGATGGTGGAAATAAAAACTCTATTGGAAATAAATTTGAATTTTTCAATAATGTTAATTCTCAAAAACATCTTCATAATTATCCTTTACCTCCTTCTTTTAATGAAAAATGTGAACAAGATATAAATCTACAGTCTCATATATCAGTTGAATATTTTATAAAATGTACTGTATCAAGACCAAACTTTTTAAAGATAAACGGTAGAACTATTAGAGCATTCCCTTTTTTACCTTTAAATGATCTCTTAATAGAAGATTCTGAGAATCATTTAAGTAATAAGGAAGTATTTTTTAGAAAAGATGGTATTTTATATAAAGAAAAAAATATCACTAATGATTCCTTTAATTCTCAAGATGATCAGCAAACAGTTGGGAATTCTTCTTTTTTAAATTCTATAATAGCCCGTAATGTTTTCTCTAGAGTTAGAGGTAATTCTAATAATTTAATAAGAAATACAACTAGAAAGTTGTCTAACTATGATCAAGTATTATTTTCATTAGAAGCAAGATTTGCATATCCAGGCTATTTAATTCCAGGAAAAAATTATTCTGGTGATTTATACATAGTATCGAAAATTGGCCCGGAAGCATTTATTAAATCAAATGGAAAGGGAAAAATATTTATTCAATCAATTTCTATTGATTTAATTGTTTCATCTGATACTAGGGCTCAAGAATTAAATCATTCATATCTTGGAGTTATGAATTTATTATCGTTAAATAAAATAATTGAAATTGACTTAAGTAAACTTCAAGTATGTTCAAGAGATTCAAATTTGTTTGAAATTAAAATTCCTTATGATTTTAAACAAATTAAAATACCTAATGGAATTGTTGCAAATTTTCAAATTTGTAATTTCTCAAGAAATTTTACAATTAAAATTTGTTGTAGTTTTTTTAATTTTGAGGGTGCCAACTCAAATAAACGATCCGAAGAAATTATGATACAATTAGAATCTCCTATTCAAGTGATAACTGATATTAATTTATCTCAACGTGAATTATTAGATTATTTGAATAGACAAAGAATGGTTGATGGTAGTATACCAAGTGATGTAGTTCTTTCAGGATTATTTTCGGAAGTTGGAAATTTTTTAAGAGGCCAAGAAGCAAATATTTCAGGATCTTCAACTTCTACTACAGGTACCTCATCAGAAATTTTCAATCAAAATAATCTTCAAAATACAAATGGAAATTATGTTCCAGGTAATAATTATACAAATATAAATAATGGAGAAATTAGAAATTCCACAATAAATGAAAATATATCTAGTAATAACGAATTACCAACATATGAAGAAGCAACTCGTTCTAGTCGTACATAAAACTAGTAATATATTATTACTAGTATAAAAATAACACTATAAAGTATATAATATACAATAAATGAAGAAAGTTTTAAAAAATAGGAAAAAAAGCTAAAAAGAATTTTAAATGCTGTAAAAGAGAATTGAAACAAAAAGATAAATAAAAAGGAAAAAAAAAATAAAAGGTAATGATTTAAGAAAAGCATGTTTTTTTATATCAACTATTGAAAGCCAACTGTAATAATGATTTAGCAGCCGCACCAACAGATGAAGGAGTTGAATTCTCGTCAACTTGATTATTATAATTTGAATCATTAGATTTTTTGACATCTAAATTACTATGTTTTATAGGACTAGATGATAACATTCGCTCTTTGTTAGTATCAGATTGAATATTTCTTTGTTGAGAAAAGCTTTTAACATTTTTTTCATTAGATACATTGATATTTTTAAAAGGGGTAGATTCAGATAAAGCTTGATTAGTAAAAGTTACAGAGGTATTTGGAATTATAAAATTATTGAGATTATTGTTATTATTACTATTACATTTATTAATATTAGTATTCATGTTCAAATTACTAAGATTTTTTTTTATCATAGAATTTGCATTAATTTTTATATTGAAAGGGGTAGAAGTTGTTGGAGGAGTAAATAAATTGTGGGATTGTGGTATAAAAGTTTTAATAGAATCATTTTTTATATTATTTGAGAATGTATCTAATTTTGGTAAAGGTAATTTAAATTCAGAATTTTTTTTTGAATTGATAATATCTTTACATTTTAAATTAAAAGTAGAAGCAGGAGGAGTTAGAGAAGTTATATTTTGTTGTGAAATTAAATCAGTTAATGAAGGTAAAGTAATTTTTGTTGAACTATTTTTTGAAATAAATTCATTTTTATTATTAATTGGAGTTTCCAGAGAATTTATTTGTTTTTTTGAACATAATTTGAAATAAGCTAATTGTAATCTTGATTTTAGTTTCGTTGCATGTAGTATATGAATATCAGAACCAATATATATATCATCATTTTTCATATGTTTTTTATTACTTGAACCATTTTGTTTATAAGATTTGGATATCTTAAAATCGGTATAAATATTTTTTGAAATCAGACTTGATTCTTCTTTTTTTAGAAATTTAGAATAATCAAAAAAATCTAAATTTTTATCATTATCATCTTTATTTTTATAAAACTTCTTTTTGGAAGGAGATGATTTATTATTCAAATGAACATTTGAATCTATTGGAGCTAAAGGTAAACGAGTTATTGAATTATTTGAACTGAACAGAGACATGATTACTTATCGAATAAAAAAAAAAAGTATCAATTTGAATTATAAATGAAATTTATGAGCTTCAAATAAATGAATAAAGCTTCAAGATAAAAAAAAAAAAAAAGAGTTGATGAATGAAACTTATAATACGAATTACCAGAGTTTATATATGACGAATGTTATTCTCTTTTGATCTCGAAGTCTATTATGAAATATTGCAATAGCATTGATGTTGATTCAATCAATTCACTTTATTCAACTTATTCAATTCATTTCACGTATCTTCATAAAATAATTTATTGTTGTTCTGTGCAAGACTCGTAAACATAAACATGCAAACATACAAACAAACAAATAAACAGGCAAAAGATAACAAACAAACAAACACCAACGTCTTAAAAGAACGTTTATTCAGAAATAGCGAACAAATTTTGCAAACGCCATTTCAAAACCAAAAATTACGTGGATTTTACCGTGTTTTGGTATGAAATCCAGGCACCGGATTCTCAAAACCCGTTAGCGAACACTGATAAATTAGCGAACACTCTTTTTTGCTTCTGTTTACTCAGATTCGCTTTTGTTTACTGTTTTCCAGCACGCGATTGTTTTTTTTTATGTTTTTTTTTATGTTTTTAGCGTTTTGCACAAACTCGAAATCTGAGAAACATCACGAAGAAAATAACTGATATTGATGTTTTCATACTGACATATTTTTTTATTCTTTTATTTTTGTGTTTTCATGTTTTTATCGCGTAAAGCTAGAATTGCCTAGAATCAGTTAAAGATAAAAGAGGATTCTAAAAATTTCGTACGAACTATCAAGCTAATCAATCTATCACATTTACATTGCATTTTCAAAGGAGAACAACATCTCTCAAGTAATCATCCAACTGTTTCTTGATCAAGAATTTACGTATATTTAATTAGCATTGTTTTTTTAGTTTTAATTTGTTTCCTCTATTTCAAACATATGCTTGGGAAGTTGAGGAATGCTTCTGAATTATCTCTTCATTGTTTTTTCAGCACTTCTCTTTTCTTCCCTAACTGCAAAAGCAGCAAAAACTGCAAAAGCAGCAGAAAAGTTTTTATCATGTGATTGATTATTTCACATGACATGGACGAGACCATTATCACGGCTTTAGTAAGCTTGCACTTTTTGTGTTTACGTGATGCTGATCAAAACGGAAAAGTGTAAACAACAAAAATGATTGTGAAATGATTTTGAAATAATATTGAAATTGATAATGAAATCATTCGTGAAATAATTCATGAAGTCTTAATTATCTATCAGTTATAAAATTAATTTATTGAAATCGAAGTAATATTCTTTTTTTTAAAATCAAGAAAGTTTATTGAAAAAAGCGGTTTAGATTCTGCTGGAATGGGAACTGAAAAGTGAAATAGCTAATAAATACTTTTGATTAAGTGAATTATATAAAAAATTAAAAATTATACTGTTTTTTTTTTTCAAATAAGATATTTGAATTTATTTTTATCTATTATATTATAATTATTATCTAAGATTTCATAAAAATGTCTTCTTTCTTTCAAAGCCTGTATGTTTGCTTTTTTTCTTTTATCTTTCTCAAAAAATATTAAGGGTTATTATTTTCTATTTTCTCATTTATACTAACTCAATTAGACACTTAAATACAAATTCTAATCATGCTTTGAGGACAGTCAGAGGATTCAAAAGAATCAATCAAAGTTCAAGTCCAACTCAAACACAAACTGGAAATAATATAAATCCTTATTCAACAACAAAGGCCATAAAGTCTACTTCCCCAACTCAAGGTTCTTCAATAACATCTCATAGAGATATTAGAAATTTTGCAGAAGCAACTTTAGGTTCTGGTTCTGCTTTAGCTCAAGCAGTTAAATTACCAAAAGATGAAGATTTAAATGAATGGTTAGCTCTTCACCTTGTTGATTTTTATAATCAAATTAATATGTTATATGGAACAATAACTGAATTTTGTTCTCCAAAAACTTGTCCAAGAATGATTGCAACTAATGAATATGAATATCTTTGGCAAGATGTAAATTCAAAAAAACCAATTTCTTTACCTGCTCCAAATTATATTGAAAATTTAATGACTTGGATTCAACAATTTTTTGATGATGATGAAATTTTTCCAACTAAAAATGGTCAACCATTTCCAACTCAATTTTTAGCTTTAAGTAAAACAATTATGAAAAGATTATTTAGAGTTTATGCTCATATTTATTGTCATCATTTTGATGAAATTACTGAATTAGGTTTACAAACTCATTTAAATACAAGTTTAAAGCATTTTGTTTTATTTTCTAAAAATTTTGATTTAATTAATGAAAAAGATTTTGGTCCTCTACAAGAATTAGTAAATGTAATGCTACAAGAAGAAAAACAGCAGAATGCCTTTATATAATATAATAAAATTAGTTTTTTTCACTTCAAATTTCGATTTACTATTTTTTGAAAAAATAAATCACTTTTATTATATTATGTTTCAATCTTTAGGTTTTTATTCTTTTTTACTTATCTATTTTTTTATCATCTTAATATCTATCTATCATATCTATAAATTCAGTGAAGCACTGTAATAACTAAAATATTCTTCTTTTCAAAATCTACTTTTAAATATATCATCGAAGCTTTCCTCAAAATTCCTCTTGTTTGTATTTTTTCTATAAAAATAAATGGTGAATATACTGTATTTACAATAGTAAAAAAGAATTTTATAGTTTTATTGAGATTAATTATTTGCTAGGTTGTTTAAATTAATTATAACATTTTTAAGTTTGATTATCAAATTTTTCTATATTGAATTGTCTATTGTATTTTATTTAAGATTTCCTAATAGATTCCAAAAAGGTATCACTCACTACTTCTTCCATTTTGATTATTAGCATTATTACTATTATTACTATTATTACTATTATTGTACATGCTTTTAGCTAATAAGCTATTAGACTCATAATTACTTTCAACACACTTTGTTATAGTACTCTTCTTAATCACACCATTCAAATTTCCTTCTTCATTGTTTACAAAAACAATATTTAAATTCATTTTATTGAAAAACTCAATCACAGTTATTAAATCTAGCTGCTTCGAGACAATTACTTGAGAATTCAAAGGCTCAATTAATTGATCCATTGGAAATTTTTCTGGACTGATATTTGATATTTCATCAGTACTAGAAATTTTGTTGTTTAAATCTTCTTCTATATTATTATTTTCAACTAAGGATGACTGAATTTTTTTTCCATCATCTAAATTTTCAACACTTATTTGCCAGTTATCCCAATGACTTGGATCATTTTGACGATCAGAAAGAAACTCAACAGTTAACTCAGTGTCTATATTTGATATTGTCCCTATTCTTTCTAGTTCTATTTTAAGTTCAGATTTAGAAATCCATCCAATTAAAATAGGTTCTGCTTGAGATTTAAGGACAGGAAACCCTTCAATATCCTTTAGATGAAAACTGTAATAAGCGTTTTGAGTTGAATTCAAATAATTATTATCATAATGATATGAATAAGATATAAAATCCTTTTGAGCAGTTGTCAAATGTTTAGGGAATGGATCACTGAGTTCAATTAAATTCATCAATGACTTTATATTTAACCTTTGAGATTTTCCCTCGACATTAATTCCACTAGTTTCAAGGTTGTTTTGGTTAAATCGGTTATTTTTATTGATAAGTCGTAAAACTTCTGGACAATAATAAACTAAATAATCTTCCGCATATATACAACAAATTTCTTTCAACCCAATCATTATATCTTCCGCTCTAAGAAGAGGAACAGGCTTTGTATTATTACTTAAATTTTCATCTAGATAGTTAGTTTCGAACTTATTTAGCCCTATCCAAATGTCATAACAACTTTTAGAAGTTAAAAAATCATTTGTATGTTTGGAAACTAAAACAGAAATCATTATAGGCAAAACATATGTCAAAGCACCGGTAAGTTCAAAAACAATAACTACAATAGAAACGGTAAGTTTCGTAACTCCAGTTAGAAATGCAGCTGATCCAATCACAGCATAAGCGCCTGCTGAAATACATTGTGAAGTTAATATAACCTTGGAGCTATTATTATTTTGATCTCCAGTTATCGAGCCAAAAAAAGCTGAAATTGAGCTTAAAGTTGTTCTGAAAGATGAGTCAGAAGAACTTGAATCTAGTAAAGAAGCACATTCTCCAAAAACAGCCCAATCGGAATGATTTATCTGAATATAACTCATCAAAATTCCTAAAGATCTTCCAATACATGCACCAACTGCCAATGAAGGCATCAAAATCCCTCCAGGAATATAAGCTCCAAATGAATAAGAATTTAAAATTAAACCTTGAATTGCAGTCAAAATCAATAGAATAAATGCCTTGGTTTGAAAATTCTTGATATCGTCATCCTTGATCGAACATAAATCTTCTAGTATTACAGAAGATGTAGAATTAAGCATTTTACTATCACATTCTGCATATAATCTCTTTATTAAAGTTGATAAAGGAAGTTTAGCGAATATCAAAGGATAAGTAGTTATTGAAGTGACAATAGAAAGTAAAATAATTTCTAAAACTCTTTTTGTAGAATCATTACCTATAAATCGGCTTCTTAACTTTGAGAAGAATAAATTCAATTTTGAGAAAAGAAAACCATATATCCCCCCTAAAATACCAAGAAAGACGAAGGGTACGATTTCAAAACTAAACCAATTTTGTTGCATTGTAACAGCAAACAAAACATTATTACCCTCTTTGAATGGATATAGAATTTGAAGGACGACAGTGGCAATTGTTGCACAAACAAAGCAATTCCACATTAATTTATCAATATTAAGGAATGATGAGTTGAATTGTTCCAAAGTAAATAATACTCCTCCAATAGGTGCATTGAATGCAACAGCAATTCCAGCTGCGATTGAGGCAGGTAATAAACTTCGTTTTAAAGCTTCATTCTTAGTATAATTATTATTTTTCAAATAAAGGAAAAGACTTATCAAAGCATGAACTACGCAACATGAAATATGAACTAAAGGTCCTTCCTTCCCAACCCATAATCCTGATCCAACAACTAATATTAAGCCAACAGATTTCACTAATAAAACCTTGATATCAAAAAAATGATTCAATATTAAACCAGATAATATTAATCTGATTTCAACTAGCCCTGATTTAATACTAAAAGGTGCCTTAAATACTAATTTGACAGCTATTAGACATAAAAATATGGAAGTTACAATATAAATGAAAAAATTTATAAGATATGAAGCAAAAGAAGAATTAGATAAATTTGCATATTCATTCCAATTATTCCAAGAGGAACATTGATCTAATGAGAATCCCAAACAGCAATTCGATTTAGTTAGATAAAAACCATCTTTGCAATAACCAGTCCTTATATCATATAGCCATTTAGAAGATAAATCAATCCAAGATGTTATAGTTCCAATTATTAAACCAGCAGATATTAGTATAAGCCATTTTTCTACCCTATTGAATAACGATTTTGCAGTAGGATTATTCTGAGCGATTATTCTTTCGGATTGATTTTCATAAGACCAATCAATTTGAGAATAATTTTCATAATTCTTTATTCTAGTGAATCTCTTTAATGGTATGGAGCTTTCATCTTTGGAATATTTTTTGAACGTTACAACAGGTACTTGAAAACTTATATTAGACATATTATTTATGTTTCTAGCATTCTAAAACTTAGCGATATTTTCTTTTGCTTGTTGTACGAGTGAAAAATACAAAAAAAGGAAACAATAAAATAGAAATCAAGAAATAAAAATTTAAATTATTGTTTTTGGGCTTTGTCAGATACACTCAAATAAATTACTTATCGTTACCTTTATTTCAAGAGCTTAAAGGTTGCGAATTACCCGTCTGTTTTGATGTTTTACTACTGGCGAAGGAGCGTTACTGAAAAAGCATTTACTCGCACCTTTACATATGCTTATCTCGGCTGACTGCCAAACAATAAGCACAAAAATAATTCTTTTTTGACGATGTTTTTTTTGTTTCTTATCAATTTTTAATAAATGTCTTTCTTTTCTAGTTCATCGAACCCAGTAATATCAACATCAAATTCATCCGGCTTATTTAATTCGCTGAATTCAGATAGTCAGTTGCTCAGTTCAAATGATATAACGATTGCTGATCCACCTCAGGATTCCATTTCAGACCTTTCTTTTTCACCAATTCAAGATCAAAACTTTCTTTCTGTTTCTTCTTGGGATTGCCAAGTTAGAGTATATGAAATACTTGAAGATGGTTCAACACAAGGAAAGGCCACTTATAAACATGACGCACCTGTATTATCCACTAGGTGGTCTAAGGATGGTACAAAGATAATAAGTGGTGGATGCGATAATAAAATTAAATTATATGATGTCCAGAAAAATTATGCAGAACAAATTGGTATTCATGATTCTCCTGTTAAAATTGTCAGATTTGCAGAATGTGGGCCTTCAAATACGCCAATAGTGATATCGGGCTCTTGGGATAAAACTGTTAAGTATTGGGATACAAGGAGTTCTTCTCCTATTTCTATTTTATCATTACCTGAAAAATGCTATGCTCTCGATTCTAAAGAAAAATTATTAGTAATTGGAACTGCAGAGAAAAAGATATTAATAATTGACTTGAATAATCCCACTGTTGTATTCAAAGAGCTGAGTTCTCCTTTGAAATTTCAAACAAGAGTTATAGCTTGCTTTAATCAGGGCGATGGTTTTGCTGTTGCTTCTATTGAAGGAAGATGTGCTATTAGATACATAAAGCCTGTAGACCAGCAAAAAGACTTCACTTTTAGATGCCATAGAGATACTTCACAAAATAATCCCAAAGTTTATCCAGTCAACTGTTTAAGCTTTCATCCAATTTATGGAACTTTCTGTACTGGGGGTTCTGATGGTGCTATTTATTTCTGGGATAAAGATAAAAAAAGTAAGTTAAGTCAAATTTTAAGTTTACAATATTCAATAACATCTACAGCTTTTAATTCCAATGGATCTATTCTTGCATATGCTTTAAGTAATGATTGGTCTAAGGGCTATACATCCGACAGGCTTGATTTTCCAAATATCATAAAATTGCATTCTGTTCAGGATGCTGAAGTGAAAATTAAAAATGGTTAATCTGGATATCAAACTTCAATTTTTGATGATTTTTTCTTTCAAATTTTTTGATTTTATTCTAATTTTATTTATTGCTATTTTTGAAATTCTAAAAGTCGGTTTCCCATTTAAAGGATTTCTAGCCAAGCAGCAATTTTTTGTTATGATTTTGAATATGTTTTATTTGAAAATTATTTAAAATATTCTTTTCAGTAGATTTATACAGAAAAGTATTTAAATGAAGAACTCTTAATTTTCAATAATTTAGTTTTAAATATAATAAACAAAAACTACAATGCTACTTGAATAATTCTTTTTTTTTTCAAGTCGAATTAATTCACATAAATTACAATAATACTAATTTATTTTCTATTTTAAGAAGGTTTCAATTTTGAAAGGAAACTTTTTTTATCAGCCTTGTAGAAAAAAATATAAGAACTAAAATACTATAATACATCAAAAATAAAACTATACGTCCTAAGGGAACTATGTCTCAAGAAAATATAAGCAATACAAAAGGAACATTAAAACTAATAAATAACAAAAACTAAAAAAAAAAATGAAAACAAAATACAATAGGAAATACATAATTTATCAAACATTTGAAAGAAAAAGGAAAATTAAAATTCGTGAATAAAATTTTTCACAAATTATCAAAAAAGCCATTAGGACCATCGGTGGTGTTGAATAGATGATCCATATCAAGATCTAGGAAATTACTGCTAGGAAAATCAGAAGCATTTAAGCCATTAGATACATTTAGATCGCTCGATTGAGTTCCTGTAATATCATATAAGTTCATATGAGTTTCAAAATTTAAATCTGTGGGAAATGTTAAGTTTTCTCCGGGATCTGCAGAGGATTCTTTGCTACCTGACTTAAAATCCTTTAGTGTAGATGAAAGTAAAGATTTGTCCATCATTGAAAATTTATTTATATCCAAATCACTTTTTCTATTACCAATCACAGTTGATTCAGGATCATCAAATATCATTCTGATGTCTTCAGTATCAATTGTATTATTATTAATAGTATTGTCATTGTGATCAATGGCTGTAATAGATTCAGAAGAAATTTTGGCACTATTATTGCTTATATTAAATGAATTAGTTTTCGTTTTATTAGTTTCATCAGCATGAGGGCTAGTTTCCTTTGCATTCATAGCCGAAGTTTTACTAATATTGCCATTTGCAGAATTACTTTTTATATCATTTTCATTAGCAGCAGGATTTATCCAAGAGTCGCTTTTATCCTCGATCATTGTAGTGAAATCATGGTCATCTATGGTGTTATTCTTTCGATTATCCATACCTTTGTCTAGAGGTACCACCTTTGAGATATTATTAGCAGAAATATTGACTTTTTCATTACTTTTGGAATCGGTAGAATTTCTACCATTTTTAACACTTAACCCATTTTCTAAATGCTGACCATCATTGTCATTATTATTATTAATGATTTCACCATTTTTGTCAATGTTATTATTAATGGCATTTTTAGTGGCATTACTTTTGGGATCATCAACTTTATTTGAAATATTTGACTTTGCCGATCTTCGGGTAACAGAAGAAGTATCTCCAGTTAAAACATTTGAAGGTGGAAGAGGGGTACTAGGTGTTGGAGGTGTTGGTGTTTCTGAACCGTTTGAATGGAATCCACTACCATTATGACTAGAATTAGAATTAGAGTCACTTATTGAATTTTGCTTTTTCCTTCTTCTAGTCTTCTTTTTGGGTTTATCACTTCCACCAGATACAGTTGACAGGGTTGGTGAATCTTTTGGAGTTTTACTAGGAGGGGGCATACCTTCTTGGCTTTTTTTCTTATTTTGATTTATTTCATCTACTTTTTGATGATTTTCTGTTCCAGAATCAACGGAAGTAGTTAAGGAGGAAACTTGATCTTTATAAGACGGAGAAGATGAAAATGTATTCGCTATTGCCGAAGAACTGGATTTTACTAATTTAGAAAGCTTTTTATCAGGATGTTTTCTTTCCTGAGAGGTTTGACCTAATTTTCGTAATTGATTTTGAAAATGAACAATAAAATCCAGTGAATTTTCTTTTATATTTTCTGTTTTGGATTTTTCCAAATCGATCTTTCCTGATTGATTATAATTATTGAAGTTACTAAGAGTTTCGTCATTATCTGAATTCCCTTTATCTAAATTTTCATGTGTTTCAATTTGACCTGTTAATTTATTGATTTTTTTTGGATAGTTTCCATTAGATATATTTGAGTTTGTTTTAATATTATTAATGCCTGTGGATGACATGGAATTATTATTGGATTTAAAATAAATAGATTTCGGATTATTAAATGTGTTCGATGGAGAAGAAGCACCTGTCAAATCCGCTGGAGTGTTAGGCATACTTTGTTGTTGAATATTGGTCGATTGAGGAATGTTTTTATTATAAGCTTGATGTTGCAAAGAGAATCTTCTTTGATTTTCAATTTCTACAGCTTGTTGTGAGTTGGGCTTACGTGGTTGATTTTTATTGACAGGATTAGGAACAGTAAATCCCATTTGGAAGTTTTTATCACTATTGTTTAAAAGATTGGCTGCATTGTTATTTTTACTATTATTATTTTTATTACTATTACTTTCACTGTTGATGATATTAGTGTTATTACTGATATTGTTATTACTATTAATAATGTTATTGCCAGTAATTGAACTATCGGTTGTCAAAGTGTTATTTGATGGATTTATTTTTTTATTGTTCAAATTTTTATTTACAGAATTATTGATATTATTATTAACGTGGTTATCTATGGTGTCAGTTAGTTTACCAGTCAAGTGGCCATTTATGAAGTTTGAATTTGAATTATGAGTAGTACTGAGTGAAGAATTATTGAAATTTGTTTTCAGGTGTTGATATTGCTGCTGAACAATTTGATTTTGGGGAGTTAGTGATTGCTGTTGAATTGTTTGAGAATTCGGTATAACATTGGACATCAGAAATTGTTGGTTTGAGTTTAAGTTTGCATTTGGTGGATAATTTGAAGATGCTGCTGAGTTGTGATAAAATTGATCCACTATTGGATAATTGTTGGGAGATAATATTGAATGATTGAATTTTTGAACAGATAAGTTTTTAATCTTTAATCTTTTTCTTGAATGTTCGAGAGAATGAAATTGAGAATAAATTAAATCAGAATCTTCTTCATCCAATAAATTTTTTTTAGGATTATTTTGTAAATTAGTTTGAGAATTATTTTGAAACTGCTGTAATTGAAGCATGGCAGCATTTCTATGTTTTGCCTTATGAGTTTTCCAAAATATATCCCACCATTCAAAGAGATAGCTATTTTGAATATTCTTAGGAATATTGATTGTAGGTAAATCAAATTGAGAAGTAGCTGAAGTAGAATCAATATTTTTAGATATATTCTTAGAAGGAGAAGATTTTAATACGGGGTTTAATAAGGATTTTGGAATATTTGATTCTTTGAGGAAATTTTTTGCAGAGTTAAACAAACCATTTTTTAATAGAAAGTCATAAACATAAATATTTAAATTCTCAGAAGAATTTAAAGAATTAAAAATTGATGAAAAATGATCTAATTGATTAGAAATAGATGAATTAGTAACAAATGAACCAGAAAAAGGGATATCTTGCATCAGGCCAAGATCATTGTTTGAAATAGGAGTCATGTTTTGAATTTGATTTTGAATTTGATTGTGTATTGAGCTTAAATTTTCTGATTGAATATTACTTTTATTCTGAGATCGATCAAGCTGTTCTTTTATTTTGACTTTGTTTGAAGTTTGAGAAACTGTTTGTGACTGGGATTGGGATTGGGATTGGGGTTGAGATTGTGACGCGGGTTTGGGTTGTAATTGAAATTGAGGTTGTATTGAAGTAGGAATAGAAGCAGGGACTGAGGGTAAAGCAGTTGTTGAAATTGAAGCTAGAGAAGGAGGTTCAGTTTGACCTTTAATTTGATTTTGATTTTGATTTTGAGTTTGGTTTTGGTTTTGATTTTGATTTTGATTTTGATTTTGATTTTGATTTTGATTTTGATTTTGATTTTGAGGATGGTGAGGTAAAGATGAAAAATTTGGCGCTTGGTTTATCAATTGATGATTATTATTTGATAGATTATTAATATTTGAAGGTGAAGATATATTTTGTAAAGAAATTTGTTTTAAGGATGGAGTAGGGGTTGCCGTATTACTATTTTGAAATTGATTTTGACCTTGATTTTGAATTTGATTTATATGAGAATATTGAAATTGATTTAAAGGATTAATATTATTAAATTGTAATTGATCTAAAGCATTAAGAGAATTAAGTTGAGAATTAACTGGATTAATTTGAGCTAATTGTTTATATTGAGCAAATTGATTATTTTGATTATTTTGATTATTCTGATTATTTTGAATAGCTAAATTACTTTGATTATTTTGAATAATTTGATTATTTTGTTTATTTTGGTTGATTTGATTATTTAATTGATTATTTGAATGATTATTTGGATTTCTTTGACTTAATTGAGATAATTGACTTAACTGATTTAATTGATTGAATTGATTGTATTGACTTAATTGATCAGCTTGGTTGAAAGGATTAATTATATTAATTGGACTAGATTGATTATTCAATTGGTTGGTTAGTTGGTTGGTTAATTGATTATTCAATTGATTATTTAATTGATTACCTGGATTTGAATGGTTTAACTGATTAATTTGATTTATTGGATTTAATGGATTTATTTTATTAATAGGATTGATTTGAGATATTTGGTTCATTTGATTTAATTGATTAATTTGATTTAATTGATTAATTTGACTTAATTGATTTATTTGATTCATTTGATTCATTTGGTTCATTTGGTTCATTGGATTTATTGGATTTATTGGATTGATTGGATTAATTGGATTAATTGGATTAACTTGTGATAATTGATTAGTAGTATTTTGATTATTAAGTTGATTATTAATTTGAGTTAAGTGATTCATTGGATTATTTTGATTAATTTGAGAATTCATATTAGAATTCATTTGTGTATTAAGTTGACCATTTATTTGACCACTCATTTGACCATTCATTTGACCATTCATTTGACCATTCATTTGACCAAGTTGATTGAGTTGACTTAATTGACCAAATTGATTAAGTTGAGAAAGTTGATTAATTTGATTAAATTGATTAACTGGATTAACTTGACTACCATTCATTTGAATTTGAGAAGAATTTATATTATTATTATGAATGTTATTATTAATGTTATTATTATTGATATTAATAGATTTTATATTTTTATCATTTAAATTCATTTGAGAGTTCAGTAAAGGACCATTTATATTATTTTGAGTAAAAATTTGAGTTTAGTCAATATTTATAATATTTATTTTAGATTATCAATGTGTAATTATATATACATAGATATAGATATATAAAAGTATATATATATATATATATATAGTATATATATATATTAATATATTATATTATACTATATTGTTTTTTTTTGTATTGTAATTTTTTTTGTTTTATAAGAAGTAAAGAAAGATAGGCCTATGAGATATTATAAATAAGATACGATAATGGAAATTGAAAGAATCAGAGGATTATTATTGTAATAGTTAATAGTTTATACTTGGTTGAATATGTATTATAAAAAATGTAAGGATTTGATAATGAAATTTTTGAAATTTATAAATCTTTTAAAGCACTCACTTATTGTCTTAGTCTTGAATAATATTATTCAGATTAAAAAGAAGACTGAATAAGATAAAGTGAATTATTAATATTAAATACTAAATATTGAATATTGAATATTGAATATTAAATAATGAATATGGATACAAATTTTACTCAAAATAGTTGAAATATAGGTTGATTATGATAGCTAGTATTATATAAGACAGTATAATTCAAAGTACCCTATTATAATATACTATTGTGAAAATATTATGATTAATATTGATAATGAATATTATATATTAGAAACCAAAAAGATAAATGATAAATGAAAAACAGTTAATAATAATAAATGACAAAAAATAAAAAATAAAAATTAGAAATAAGAAATAAGAAATAAGAAAATTAGAAATTAGAAACTGGAAATTAGAAAATAGAAAGTAAAAAATGAAAATAATTTCACTTTGGTTGTAGAAGAGAGTGTACCTACTGTAGTAGTAGTAATGGTAGTAGTATGGTACTGTAGTCGAAATGAGTTGGATTGAATGGACGCACCAAAACACTCCAAAGCTGGGAATAAGTGAAAATTGGAATTTACTCAGAGCAAAAGAGTATTTTGTAGTTTTGTGGATATATTATTAATTCTACTACTGAATATATTTCTTTCCTTCTTTTGAGGGTGTTTATTTCTATCAAATATCAAGTATCAAGTATCAAGTTAACTTATCAGTCAAGAAGTAACTTATCCAGTATTTTATTCTGCTAAATATCATTGAATGCAAAAGAAGCTGGAAATAAGCTGGATATTCTCATTTGATCTGACCATTTGCCTGACTATCTTTGCCGGCACTCGAGTACTCGAGTGCAGTCCTGGAAGTGAGGGTTACTGATAGTCATGGTAATGGTAACACTCACGGACTGCTGGCTGGAGACCGGGCTTGTGCGTGGCAGCGGGAGCAGATAATGCTCAGAAGAGGAGTGGCGCACTGTGGCGCACTGTGGACTGGCGCTATGGCCGAGTCTTCCATGCTCCCTGTTCCCTGCTTTCTTCGCTCTTCTCTCTGTCTTCTCTCTGTATTCCCTGCTGCATTCCCTGCTTCTTATTTCACCTGCTTGCTCTTCAGCCTTACCCGTTCCTTGCACCATCCACAGTTTACTTATTTCAAGCCTCATCAACGTCTGGATGAAGATCTAATAGAGCCTCATCCTGTACTCTAGCCTCATAATTAGGGTTACGCATTTCTTGAGGGTTTCAAGATGACAAAAACAGAGCACGTGTAAATTTAGTGTTTACCGGAACAGGACTCGTGACACACAGCTTCGCTACACATGTCAACAGACAAGACGCTTGAGACTCCTCAATCTGTAACCGTGGCTCACTTCTCCGCGTCCGTGGGATATCCGCGGTTACCCGCCCTGCTTGCTTACATTTTTTGCTTCCGTGTGGGTGGTACTGTAGTTGCAGTCAGTGGAGCTAGCGTTGACGCCACCGGGCGGGTTGTAGCTGGTGATTGTAGTTCGAACGAAATATATAATTATTACTAAGAAGATATCTAATTCAAATTATAAACAATAAAAAATATGGGAGGTAAGTGCCCTATTTATATTAGTGGAAAATAGGAGCGGGTAACCCATCTTAAGAATAAATTTGTAAATTTAGTATGTGAAAGTCTTGTTCTAGAAGACACTACGTCATTCTAAGAACAAACACGAAGATTCCAGTACATTCGAGATGCACACAGAACTTCGAAGAAAGAATAAATAATGCAGACCCAGAACGTTCTAGTACATTTAACATGCACACGGAAGTTCTGAAAACGCAATAGAATGTAGTCGTAGAACAATCTATGCAATCTTAGAAAGTCTAAGAGTAGCCTAGAATATTCGAAGACAATTCTAATAAAAGAATAAAATGATTAACAATCACTGGCGTTGGCGTTACCGTGAACCGCTGTAGTACTGTAATAACCACTGTAATAACCATCGTAGCCAACTTGCTCTTTCAACCACTTTTTCCTTCTTCAATCCTTAATTATTACCAGGATAATCTCAGAATTAGATTTAATGCAACAAGTAAAACAATAAAACAATAATACAATATAATAGTATAATAATACAATACAATACAATACAATACAATACAATACTACAATATAGTAATAATACAAGACAATAATAGTACAATAGACTAATATAATCTATCATAACTCCTAGTCAATATTGACATAAGATTTTATATATACTAAATATATATATATATATATATATATATATTAGATAGTAAATATTTATCATAGATGAGATATTAAAATCTTATAGCTCATAATATATCTTTTATAATTCATCTTACATCTTTTTCTAAATATCAAAATGATATTTTTTATAACTTTTCTTCTCCTACCAATTTCAATTATTTATTTATCCTACATTTATATACTGAATAATATTAAATCAAATAATCTTGATCATGATTTAGATTTAATCAATTTTTATGTTTATGAACAAATTTTATTTTATAAACCTTTTTTAAGAGTAAATATTTCAAAACAAGATAATTATTGGAAAAGAATATTAACAAATTTAAATTATAAATTAAATCCATCAAATTCTTCTTCTGGTAATTCTTCTTCAAATTTATCTTTAGATGAATTAGATCCTGTTGAATTAAAATTTTTTAAAAATCCAAAAGATTTAAAAAATTGGTTTTATAATATTATTATGAAAGAATTTAAATTAAATTTAGTTGTAATTAAACAATTAAAAGAATTTGAAAATGATTATACTGAATATATCGATAATAATAAAATTGATAATATTTCTCAAAGAGAAGATTTTACAAATAATATTATGACTAAATATTGTAAAAATTTTTCAGGTTATGAAAAATTGAAATTTAAAATGTGTCTTTATGAAACAATAGAATTAATTGAAATGGTTCATACTGTTGATATGGAATCTCAAATTGAACATTCAAATAATCTTAATCTTAATAATAATTTGAATAATTCAATTGATAATTTAAATGATATAGATATAATTTCAAATTCTCGAATAACTGATTTTGCTTCAATTAATTCTGATGATTCTGATCTTTTAAATGATATCAATACACATTCACTTACTTCTTCTCTTCGAAAAAGTTCTGTTAAAAATCATAATAATAATCATAATCATAATCGTAATTCAAATAATAATGATGATCAAATAACTAATGATAATAATCATATTTCTAAAGATGACAATAATGATGTTAATCCCGATAGTTATGAAAATAGTAATGCTGACAACGATAATATTATTGACGCTGATAACGATGATGATGCTGATAATAGTAATAATAATAATAATAATAATAATGATGACGATGATGACAATGATGACAATAACAATGACGACGACGACAACGATAACGATGATGATGATGATGACATTAACAAATAAACATCATCTTAGTTAACATTAGAATACAACCATTTCCAAAATATATTCTATCTCCAATATAATCTCTTTTTATTTATATACATTATTATTCTATATAATTTGATTCTCATTTTCATTTTCATTCCCATTTTCTTTTATCTTTTCTTTTACATTTTCTTTTTCATTTTTTTTTTCATTTTCTTTTGAAATTTGACATTTGATTATCATTATTTTTTCTTTTTCTTTATTTTTCTTTCTTTCTTTCTTTCTTTCTTTCAAATATTCATTCAAATATTCATTTCCCCATTTATTCATTTAATTAATCATTTTATTAAACTTTCTCATTTCTTTATTTTAAAAAAACAATACATATTGAACTTTCTACTTTATTTATTTATATATTTATCTATCTATCTACCTATCTATCTATCTGCTTATCAAATTTTTCATTCATCTATCTATTTACAGTGATTTAATTTATTTAAAAAATAACTTCAAAATTATTCATTTACCTCAAATCCCATATATCTTCACTATTACCTTTAACTTTATTCTCATTATACCTTTCTCTATAGAAATTTTCAACAATTTTACTTTTTTCTTTTTCATTTCTAAATTTATTCATCATACATATTTTAAATTTCTTTACCTCTTTATTACATTCGTTTAATTCTCCATATCTATAATAATTTCGAAATTGCCCTCCAACTGTATAACATTGAAATAATTGATCAAATGCTTCTTTACATGACATTTCTTTAGGAAATTCTTCTTTTCTTTTATTTTCACTATTTACACTATTCACCATTTTTAAATTTATAAAATTATAGTTGCTTTTACTATTGTTATTTTGAATATTATTATTATAAAGATATTTATTAAAGTTCATTCAAAGTATGACTTTGATAGATATTTATTTTTTCTACATTATGGTATTAATTCTATAAAGTTATAATAAATAATTCAATATAAATTTAACTTTTCAAAATAATTCATTCCAAAATTCAAAAAAACCACATGTGACCCAAGAGAAACCAACTTTCTGGTTTTTTGAAAACCTAAACTTTAAAAAAACTTAAAAGTAAATTGAAATATTTGAATAAATAAAGAAGTTTAATAAGAAGGTAAATAATAAAAAAAAATAAGTGACTACTGTAGTACAAATAATAAATATAATTCAAAGTAAAAAGGAAAAACATAAAGAAATCAAAGAAAAATTGATTACCAAAGAAAATTCATAAAATTTTTTTTATAACAGATAAAGTCCAGAATTTAAATATTCAACCAAACAAAATAGGTATACCAACACAGGATAAAAATTTATAAAGAAAATATGTAATAAAAATATAAAATCCAATATAAATAAATCTCTCCATTTTTTAGAAAAAAAACAATTGTAGGACTTTTTCCATTGAAAAAACATATAGCTCATATAAAATATTAAAAAAAACAGATTTTTTTTAAAAAAAGACAAAAAAAAAGTTAACATTAAAGTGAATAAAAATGAGAACAATAAGTAAATAATAAGTAAATAATATGATTAACAAAATTTTAGTAAACTTAACACCATAATAACAAAAAATTGAGGATTTTTTTTTCTCTTCCATATATACTGTTATACAATTCTAGTTTTACCTTTGAATATAATTTGAATTTAGTTAAGGCAAAATATTATAAGAGGATAATGATAATATAACACTAATTGAAATAATAATAATTGAAATGTTCATAATAAAATAAAGCATAATTGAAACAATACAAAACAAAACAAAACAAAGTAAAAACAAGGTGAAAACAAGGTGAAAACAGATTAAGAATAAATTGAAAGGATTAGAAAAAAGAGATAAAAAAGAGATAAAAAAAGAGATGAAAAAAAGATGAAAAAAGATGAAAAAAGATAAAAAAAATTTAGATTTTAAAGAATGCAAATGTAAAAAAAGATTAAAAATCGATTAAATAATTCAAAATAATTCAAAATAATTCTAAAAGAGTAGTAATAATATATTAAAAATCTTAAGAGTGGATAAAATTTATTCTAAGCCCAAACTTTTAACCAATCGAAATTAAGATCAGATTTTGAAGAGAATTGATTTTGAGATTGATCATTATTTGAAAGATTAATATTATTGATTGAAGATAAAATAGAAGAAAAATCATCATCATCTTCTTTGGAAGAAATAATTTCTTTTGTATTCGAGGTATAATAATTTTTTGAACTATTAAAAGAATCATTAGTAATAGTTGTAGAAGAAGAATTAAAAGAAAAAGAATCATTTTCAGGACTTGCAATTGAAGAGTGAGAAGAGTTCGAGTTTGAGTTCGTTGAGTTGGAGTTTGAGTTAGAATTTGAGTTTAAATTTGAATTGAAATTCCAAGAATTATTTGAATTATTTAAATTGGATGGATAATTTGAATAATTTGAGTAATTATTTAAAGCAGAATTATTTGAATTATTTGAATTAATTGAAGTATTTGAATTAAATGAATAATTTGAATCTTGTAAAGATAATTGAGTAGAATTATTAGATTGATAATTATTTAAGAAAGAAAGATCATTTAAAACTTTTGTAGGAGGAGAATTTGAAATTGGATTAGAAATAGATTGAAATGAATTTAGATCATGATTTTTATGATTATATAAGGAAACAGAACGATAAATTTTATTAATTGGTTTTGAATTTGAATTTGAATTGGAAGAAATTAAATTATCGGTGTTATTATTTTTAAGGAATGAATATTTATTTTTAACGGTATTATTATTATTTGAATTATTGTTTGAATTATTGAAATGATAACTTTTTGATCTAAGAAGAGAATTTCTTGAATTTTGATTTGAAATTGAAATTGAAATTGAATTTGAATTTGAATTTGAATTTGAATT